>JAQFVV010012633.1:1416109-1643030 GCA_028023455.1 Epiperipatus broadwayi | reverse complement strand
GTAAAAAGAGTTTAAATATATATAGAAGTAAATGGAATATTGGGTGTGAGTTAATTTATGATAATAGCAAGGAAAGTAATTTACTGTTTAAGGCTCAAACAGTGTCATTAGCAATAAGGGAATATACACACAAATTGAGAAAGGTGGGGTGATTTATTAGGTAAGAAAAGCATAAAAATATTAGGCATCTGTTAATTGAATGTAAATGCTTACAAGCAGAAAGGGTTCAAATAATAAAGTTGTGGGAGAATAAATATAAACAAATTGATTATACAGAAAGTGGTTCTTGGTTTTTATGCTGGGTTTGGGAAAAAATAAGGAGAATTTAGATATAAAGACCATAGAGTGGACAAAGATAATCTTGTGGAAATGGGATGGAGGAGGATAGAGAAGAATATGACAAAAATTTAGGGCGGGGAATGGAAAATGAAGGTAAGGTGGCTAACAAGTTTCTTTGGGCATAGTGGTTGAGAAATTCCCAACTCCAAAAAAGGAGAAGCCATATCACATCACATCACAGTAAAGATTGATTGCACTTAGCAAAACAAGGAAGTGAAGCATTAGGAGGTTTGATTTATAGGGTTTTAAATTACAGAATTATTAAAAAGGTTAAGAATGGTTGGGGTGTAAAAAGTAAATAAAGAATAGCTGATTCAGATGTAAATGTAGATGTGGAGAGAAACGGGTCTGTAAAACTAATGATAAACCATCTAATTATAAATTTAATACAGAAAAAAAAATCAAAAGAATTTGTAAAAGGGTAGTAAGAAAAGAAATTGTTAATTGGATATTTGAATATGCAAGGTGATAGGATATCAGAAAAGTGATTGGAATTAAACAAAGCAATTAAAAACAAAGAGCTTGATGTATTAGCAGTAGTAGAAACACATCTAAGAAAAGCAGAAATACACTGGAAAATTTTAAATGTCAGGGTATAAATAGAAAAAAAAAAAAAAAGGGTGATGGTATAGGAGTTATGTTAAAAAAATATTTAAATACTATAAAGTATCATGAATATTTGTGGTTTGAGATAAAGATAGGATGACAAAAATGCATGGTGGTTATAGTGTATATGGCCACTGGAGATAGTCAAACTATAATGGAGTGGAACAGTAGCATATTATGATTAACTGGTTAAAGATATACAGAGTTTCAAAAAAAAGGGGGAAAAATAATGGTTATAGAAGATATGAATGGGAATATTGAAGAAATTGATGATGTGGATAACAAAAATGGACAGTTCTTGAAATTTTTTGTCAGAAAATGAATTTGAGCATTGGAAATTTATCAAATGAGGGACAATACACATGGTTTAGAAATAATATATTTCACACAACAGATTATGTATTACAAGAGAAAGAGGAAATGAATAAAGTATGGAAAATTAAAGTGTTTGATAATGAAGAGAAAGTACATAATAGTGATAATTTTTTTTATAGAAGAAATGGTTGATAATGTGATGGAAAATAGTAATAACAGTAGAAAAGATAGTGAAAGATATGGAGAGAGAATGAATGATAAGAATAAGTTAGAAGAATATAAAATAAAAGTAGAAGAAATCATGAATGAGTTTGTTGGAGATGAATATAAGGACTGGTGTAATGAAGTAGAAAAAATGGCAAATAGGATTTTAGGTGAGAATATTCAGGAGAATAAACATAACAGAAAAATGAGAAAAGTGTAAATGGAAAAAAAAAAGGCATGCAGAAAATATGAATGAGCTATTAAAAATAAAGAAAGTCAAAAAGATGCTAATATCAAATGGAAATTGGCTAAAATAAATAATTATATAGAGAGAATGAAATTAAATAGTAAATTGTTGGAGGATATTAATACAAGTGGAAGATATGGGAGTAAAAAATTTTGAAAAAATATTAAAAGAAGGAATATAGGGGAAGAAGAAATAGCATTACTAAATGATGAGGAAAAAGAGTGTAGCTCTAAAGAAGAATTAGACAATCTTAAATAAGTATGTAATAGATATAGTAAAAATGTTAGATGTGAAGGAAGATAACAAACATAAAAGCACATAGTAATGGAAATATTAGTTTTACAGAAAATGAATTGAATGAGGCAGGAAAGAAGTTGAAAAGTGGAAAGGCAAAAGATTTAGATGAATGGGCTGCAGTGATGGTGATGAATTTGAGAAATAGGGCAAAATTAAATCTATTATCATGTTTTAATAATGGTACAGAAGACCGAATTTCCAGATAGCCAAAATAATACAAGAGTAAGACTATTATTTAAAGAAAAGGGTAAGAACCATAGAAAGATAAACAATTATAGACCAGGAGTGGTAACATCAGTGTTATGTAAAGTTTTTGCATATATGGTGGCTGGAAGAATGGCAAAATGAATAGAAGAAAATAATACAGTGGGAGAAATGCAAGAAGATTTTAGAGTGGATATGCATATAGAAGATAGTTTATTTGTAGTCACACAACTTATAAATATGAGTAGGATTACAGACATGTTATATATGGCCTTTGTAGATATAAAGAGGCATATGATTGAATGAAAAAGAAACAGATTATGGATAAGTTTAGTAATATAATTACTATATGTATTAATTAGGAAATATAAAATCAGTTAGTTAAAATGGGGTGAGACTAAGGCAAGGATGGATGCCCTATGTCACCTATTTTGTTTTTGTTATATTTGAGAGAAATAGGAGAGCAATATAAAGACTAGAAAGAGGGGTAGAGCTACCATTAATAGATGATCAGGCAGTGTATACATTATCAGGTCTTTTATTTATCTTCTTGTGCACAGAAGTAGGAAGATATGGAACTATGCTGAAGAGGTATGCAAGGGTAGGTAAATAGATTTAGTAAAGAAAAATCAAAAGTAATGATGATAAATGCTGGGGAAAGAGAAGAAAAAGAAATTTTATTGGGAGATATAAAGTTAAATGTGGTAAATAGGTATAATTATTTGGGAATTGTCTTAAGTAATCAGAGAAATTGCTTGGATGAATGGGAGAAAACATTGATAAATGAGGCAAAGAAAAGAAAAGGATCAATAAAGAAATTAACAGTGTTTTCATATAATAAATATGATCAAGCAAGAATTGTATGCAAGGGAGTGTCAGTAGAAAGGTTAACCTATGGTAGCAATGGATTATGTGTTAGTTAAGAGGGATTAGATTGCTTAGAAAAATTACAAAGAGAAGTAAGAAGAGATGCATTAGCTACAGATGTGTGAACAGCAAAGAAAGCAATTTAAGGAGAAATAGGATCAAGTTTTTATATGAGAGATGCAAAAAGCAGAATGAAAATATTCAGTAGATTGTAATTTATAAATAATAAGAGATTATCCAAAGTAGTATTTAATTGGTTTATGAGTAAAGGATAGGCAACAAGATGGGTGAGAAAGGTAGTATGGTATGCAGAAGATTTAGATAAAGACTTTATGTCAGTATATTTGTACAAAAGATGGAATGTTTATGTTAGGAGGATTCTTGAGTGTTATAATGGCAAAGAACGGGATAGAAGAATAGATGCATTATTAAAAAATAGGGAGTTAAAGAGATGGAGAACTAGTATGGAGAGTAAAAAAAGATTAAATATATATAGAAGTAAACAAAATATTGGGTGAGTTAATTTATGATAATAATAAGGAAAGTAATTTACTGTTTAAGGCTCAAACAGGATCATTAGCAATAAGCGAATATACACACAAATGGAGTAATGCATGTGATTTAGTCTGCAAGTTATGTAATGAAAGCATGGAAAACATTAGACATCTGCTAAGTGAATATAAATGCATACAAGCATAAAGGGTGCAAGTAATAAAGTTGTGGGAGAATAAATGTAAACAAAGTGATTATACAGAAGATGGGTTTTTGGTTTTTATGCTGTTTGGGAAAAAATAAGGGAGATTTAGATATAAAGGCCATAGAGTGGACAAATATGATGTTGTGGAAATGGGATGAAGTAGGATTAAGAAGAATATGGGAATGGAAAGGGAAGGTAAGGCATTATGGCTGAGAGATTCCTGACTTGGATAAAGGAGAATCCATAGCGCATCATATGTGATTTTAAAAAAAGAAATATCTTGATAAGGAATGAAAGCTGGGTTAATATATTACATAATTTTTTATTTATATTGAGTTGTCTATATCAATTTTGTTTTATAAATTGATTATTTTTAAATTGTATACCTAATACATATATAAAATTTGAAGACAATTCATTTGAGAGAGGTATATTAAAAATCAATTACAATATTTGATGCAAATTAACAATTATTAAATAAAATCATTTAAAAATCACTGCTTTTTTTAAAAAAAATTTGGACCCTTGTTTTATTATTATATATTGAAATTGTTAAATCTAAAACTATATAACTTTTTATTACAGAAGTGTGATGAAATAATAATATGAATTGATTTTGATGATTAAGATAAAATTATTAGAAGCTTATTAATTTTACATTTGAAGTAAGCTAGAAATGTCAGCTTTTCCAAATCTAAATTTTTTCCCAATAACAAGATTTGGTCATATTATTTATTGTATCTATTAAATGATTATAAAAATTAAAATTTAGAAAAAGTTGTTCACTTATCTTACTATAATTGTTTCAGAACTATTTGACATAAAATGTTTTTCTTCTTCTAACTATTGAAGATTGTTGCAGCTTCATAAAACATCCTGAGATGATTATGCAACAATGTGTCATGAATCCCATTTGTTTTTAGCTTTAATTGAATCACCATTATGTCAGTTCTAAAACTAATAGTGAAGTGCTTCAGGTAAAGAATAAATGGAAAATTAATTTACATTTTTGACAATTAAAGTGAAAGGCTGAAATCTTCTGGCATGCACATTTAGAATGTGTATCCAACAGCCAATAAGATGTAATGATGACTGTATAGGTAGCTCTCAAGTTGCAACACAAGACAGATTTTATAAGAAACAGATAGAACCACCATCTTCTTTACTAAATAAGCCAGCCTGAAACATTTTGACCTAAGAGCATGAAGCTTTTAAACATCTTCAAATTTATATCACTGCATATTATTTATAAATCAACAACATTAAAATCTATAATATTTTCAGAACTTATGAAATTGATAGTAATGTATGTAAATATTAATTTACTAAACACAAGCAGTTCATAATTAAAGTGAAAGGCTGAAACCTTCTTGTATGCACATTTAAAATGCTTATATAACAGCCAATAAGATGTAATGATGACTGTATAGGTAGCTCTCAAGTCGCAACACAAGACAAAGATTTTATAAGAAAAAGGTAGAACCACCTTCTTCTTTACTTAAATTTCTAAGCCAATCTGAAACATTTTGACTTAAGAGCATGAAGCTTTTAAACATCTTCACATTTAATTCATCGCATATTATTTCTAAATCAACAACGCAAAATCTTTCGATTTACAATGAAGTAATATTTTTGACAATTATAAAAGGATCAGTTTATATTTAGCCTGTCTTTTGAAATAATCATGTTATAATTGACTTAGTATATTACATTTTTATATTTAAAGAGTTGCAATAAAAAAATTAAATAAATTTCATATTTATAGACTAAGTATTACTGAGCTTATCAATTTGTTTTGAAATTAATTAAAAAATGAAATCTTATTAAAAAAAGAAATGGCTAACAATAAACATGCCTTGCACAAGTAAATGCATTTATGGAATAATACTACAAAAATTTGTTTATGCAGTTGTCTAAACTTGATTTAAATATTTGTTTTAAGATTTTGAAGAATTTTATGCTTATGTTGAGCATTGTAGCTGAAGTATGGAGGTTATCCATTTATGAAAGACTAGAAAGAGAGTATTGTGATGATAGTGTTGTAATTGTAATTATATGCTGAACTATTTCCATTATCTAATATTAATAGTTTAGTGTTTTTTCTTAAAAAAAAAAATCAAACTTTATTTAAACTTCTCAAATACATTGTTATGAGTGTTGCTAATCTGACCAGTGACATTACTAACAAAGGAATCAAACCTGAGTCTTTAGATTCATGAATGTTGAATTTAAGGCAATACTCTAACAAAAATTAGGCTATGACAGATTATCCTAATTGATTACTGTGTTGCCTTAAATTCAATATTCAGGAGTCTAAAAGTTTCATGTTTGATTTCCTTGCTACTATTGTTACTAATCAGACCAGAAACAGCAGAAGAAGAGAAGAATGCCACTTGAAACTTCGTTATTTAGTAACCTGTGTGCTATTACTAAAAGTTGAATTTTTCTAAAAACATTTTACTATTAATATTAGATGATAAAAATAGTCCAACACATAATTATGACTAGAAAGAAAAGCTTAAATTAAAGCTAGCTGATTAAAAATTTGAATAATGTTAGAAATTTTATTTCTTACTACTAAAAATTGATAAAATAAACTATTTACTTGCTCAATAATTTATTTATAGTATCCATTTTCTTCTTTAATTTCTTGATAATGTCTGTAGCTTTTAGTGAATAGATCACTTTAAACATCTTACTTTTGCCTAATGCAATTCCACTTTTGAAAAAGTCTTCTTTCTAATGATATTTCAAGAATTGTTTAATAAAGATGTTTTAAATTTTTTTCTTTTTATTATTCAGCCTTTTAACAGGAAAATATCTATCTTATTTTACTTTACAATAAATTGTTGCATGCTGAAACCCATTAATATCATTTATGTATTTCCACAATATTATTAGCTGCAAATATACACATACACTGCTTATAGTATAAGTAGCAACACCAATTTTAACAATTTTGAACTATTTCAACATTATGCGAATAGATATAAATTGCCTTGACAACATTATGAGATTGTTATCTATATGGGGATTGTCTAAGTGCTGACTGGTTTCTAATAGTGAGAGAGAAGAAAGAGAAATATTTTTATTAAATTATTTTTAACACTGAAAATCATTTAATTGAAGACTTAAATATAATTTCTAGATTGCAATATTTTGAATGTTTTATAAAAAATTTAAATCAGATTTAAACTTCAAAACTATCATTTTTGGTATTCAGATGTCTTATGGCATCTGGAGCAATTAATCATTTGAATATTTTATTTTAATAAGTTTTAAACTGTCTCAAAATTGACTGAGATATTTTTTTTACCAGAAAAAAAGATTCAGATATTTCACACTATTATTCTTGTTGTTGTTATATTATTATTATGAACTTATTCATTCAGTGTTCTGAATGTTTATTATAATAAATAAAGGGATTTGAACTTAAGATTTTCAGTCTACATTCATCCTCCATTTCATCTCAAACATGTGAAAAAGATAAATGACCCCCAATAAATGTATTTTGTGCAGAACCATCACTCATTAGTTGGATCAGATCATAATCTCCTATATATATATATATATATATATATATATATATATATATATATATATATATATATATATATATATATACCATATACATACAATCAGTGCTTGGCTTATATTAACATAGCAATTCCTTAAACTTTAATAGACAGATTTCAATCTTCTTACAATTCAACCATCTATTTCATTGAAAAACTAAAGATAGAATGCTCAAAGATTTTGATGAATTTGATATTGCATTCATACCCATGTAGACATTATGTCAATCCATCTCCTCATATTATCAGACCATTACATATCCATTTATAATAATGGCAGATGGATGGGTTGGGCTTTTATTATGATATGAGGGATTAGAATAATAATAATGTTTATATGAGTATGACTACAATATCAAATCCATCAAGGACATTGAGTATTCCATCATTGGTTTTCAATGAAATGGATGGTTAAATTGTTGGAGGGGTAAGAAGACTGAAGCCTGACCATTAAAGTTTAAGGAATTGCTATCTTAATATAAGACAAGCTCTGATTGTATATATGTGTTGCAGATTATGATCTGATCCAAATGATGAGTACTGGTTCTGCATGAAATATGTATATTGAGGGTATTTATCTTTTTCACATGTGTGTGATTATGTGTATCGGTTGCCTGAAATAGAATGGAGGATAAATATGGACTGAAAATCCTAAGATCAAATCCCTCTATTACTATTATTCAAAATTTAGTTTCGAAATAATTATTTGCGATTTAACTTAAATATCTAAAAAAAAATTATTTTTAAACATCAAAATAAATAATTTAAATATTAATACACTATTTTTAATAAAACTTATAATTAATTATCTTTTCTTATTATTAAGTAATTTTTTGCAAAACAAATAAATATTCTCAAACATTTGCAAAGGGATAAAAAAAGATTCTAGTTAGTCCAATTCCATACAAACATTAATTATTTAGTCTGTGATTATGATTATTCCTTCTCAAGCAAATAAAACAGCAATTGCAGATTTTCTCTTCTGGAAGATTAAAACCAAATAATTTGAAGCCTATGTGAGGGGAGAGAGGCTATTTTGTATTTGTGGTGTCACGGACAAGTTAATTAAGATCGTTGAAATTTATTATGTAAATAGTATTGTAAAATTAGGGGGATTCATAAATAAGTATAGAATTGTATGACTAAATAATATTAGAAATGTATAACTAAATAAGATTGGAATTATCTAATGTAATGATATCATGTAGAAAATAACCAAACCATATATGGTGTAAAGGTTTAAGTAAAATTTACCACCAAAATGCTTTGCCTTATAAGGTGAAATTGGGGATGAATCAAAACACATAGGAACTAGTGAAGGGTTCAGTTAGCAGACCATATAAGGAGAGGTATTTATAGAATTAGAGATGTTTTGTTTGAACTCCAGAAGTTTGGAATATAAGTAGGATACAGAGGGAAAATGGGGGCAGTAAAAAATAAGACTACAATGGCCCTAATAGGCAGATTTATGATACCCAATTTTAAAGGAGTGCTTTACCAACAATATATGTAACAGTTATGTATGTAATTGAATTTTGCTGGAAATTAAACTAATATTTTAACTCATGCAATCTGTTTAAATTTCTCATTTGTTTGACACATACATGGCAGTATTCATGTGAAACTTATTTTTATACTACAAATCTTTGATTATTTCAAAGATTTCCTGATTAAGCTTGAACAAAAAAGATATTGACATGAAATAGCTAAAAGATATTAAAACACTATCTTGTAATAGTGGTAAGAGTAGTTTACTTCATAGCTTTTCATATATGTTTTTGTAAGATAATTAACTTATATAATAAAATAATAGCCAATGCAAAAAAGCTGGATTTAAGTGATATTTTTCATTCAGCAACATCCAAGAATATCTGTAAATATTTAGGGATCAATTTTTTTTCCAAACATTTAATAATGTTCTTACAATAGATAAAAAGCATCCTAATTATTGTCAACCAGATTTTTAAGATGTTTCTATTAATGATGATTTTACACCAATTTTAATAGATAAGCTAGATTACAATCCAAGATATTTCCAGATAGCAAAGAGTAGTGCCATATGAAAACCTTTTAATAAACAAGACTATTTAATTTTGAAGATATTGTTTAAATGAAATACCAACTATATTATCTTGATAGAATTAAGAATAAGTTCCAATTGCAAAAAAATTTCCAAAGTATTACCATATATATTGAGAAACTTTTCTATTTTTTTTTTAAAAAAAAACTAAGATCAAGACAATAATATCAGATTTGTAGTAAGGTACTGATAAATATATTAAATAATACACTATATAAAAAAAACTGAAAACATTACGATTTCTATAAAATTTTGTCCCTGTTATGATTAAAGATTCTATTTTGTGAAGAAAAATTAAAGATCTTGATTTACTTAAAATGTTCAGATGTTTTTAGAAAAAAATCACCCACATAGAAGTGCATGTTGAAATCAAATCAATAAAATAACACAGGTTTCAATTTATTTTGGAAATCCTTTTGTAATATCAATACAATACAAAATGATAGATTTTGTTATAATATGAGTTCAGATTGTTGTGACATTTATCAAATTTCTTTATTACAGCTGTATTTCTAACATGCATTCACTGACAAGTACCATTTTTTAATAAACACATGAATGATTAAACCAATAAACCTTCTCAACAGATACAAACACATGCATATACAAAACAGAAATAGCCATCCCATAAATTACTTCAAAATTACCCACTTTTAATGTCAGATCATGTTTTCACAAGATGGATAGTCGCAGATTCAAGATTTATCATCAGAGTTTCTTTGACTCTTTTTTTAAATTCATTAAATGTTCTTGAATCTGAGACCATCAATCTCATAAAACATCCTTTGACATTAAAGATGCATGGTTTTTGAAGTAATTTGTGGACTGTCTATTTCTGTTTTGTATATATGTGTGTTTGTATCTATTTTGAATTCCACTTGATGAATTTCTTTGTTAATAGATGAAATCATGGTCATGAAAGAATTTTAGTATAAATTTGTTTTTAGCTAATATTCTAATGTTGTATGGTTCTCTATTTTATTTATTGTTACAAGTATAGCATTACAAAGTATTCAGTTATAGCTTGAAATGAATTGGAGTAAATACTAAAATCTTGATCAGATTATTAATATAGATGAAAACATAAACAGGAAAATTAATCTTAAGATTTTATTTGATGCATACCTTTTGATAAAAATAAATATTAAAAAAAATATTCCTGTGAACATAAAAAATGGACACTTTTATATGTATTTTGATAATGTTTGCATAGAAATCTGATATTTGACATTCAACAGAGAGGTAATTCAGAAACTGCATACCACCTAGCAAAGTATAATAAATGTATGTTGTGATTAACAAGGAGATAGAAAGAACAAAAAGGGATCATAGATATCACTTAAAGAAAATTTGAAATACAGCAGAGTGGGACATGTGGTGATAAATGATAACAATACATGAACTGATGTCTTAAACTGGATTCTGAAAGATTTTAAGAGACCTTTAAAAAACAAGTAAAATGAATGTGTGACATGTGAAAGTTTGCTGAAGTGCTGTAGATTAAAAAACTGGTTAAACTCAAATATACTGTTTTGGAATATAATGGCAATGTTTAAAATGATGATGTTTAATGGGTTATGGCTGTCAAGTCTTGATGTGTAATTGCATTCATAGATGAAAAGCAGTTATATTATGTAGTCATGCCATTATAATGTTAATCTATATCTTTTATTTTCTAATTTATTTTCCTGAAAATTCTCAGATACTCTCTCCCACAATTATTAGGAAATGTCTTGGATCTTTATTCCATCCTACTTTTCACTTTCTTCTTAGTTAATTTAACAAAAAGTGACTATAAAATACATCTATTGTCAATTTTTTTAAAATATCAGATCAACCTGATTTTTCAGTTGTGGAGTACTAATTTAAAGATAAGATCATGGCATTTGATGCTGCCATTATATTGTATACTTGTCTTATCATATGAAGATAGAAGCAGTGAAAGCCATTAATTTTTTATTTGGTTTTGAATACATTTCATAAATCACAATCATGGTTTTAATAAGAATTAAGTTAAATTTTCTTCATGTTTTCCAAAATGTAGTGATATATTTAACAGAATCTTGATTATATGATGTGGCAATACTGATGAGCAAAGACTAGTGAATATCTTTATTAAAAGTCTTAAAATAATAATAATATAATAAATAGCAATTTGTAAATGAGTTTGGCCATCTAACTCCAAAGGGAAAAAAGGAGAAATCAAAACATTTCAAGAAAGGAGTTTTGCAATGATTATACAAACCAATCTGTGAACCATATATACATCCATATGAATGACATGCTGATTTATTTTTCTATTGTCTTGAAATTTTATAATGTTATCTTTTAATTTCTTCAGCAAAAACTTTTCTTTCTGAAATATTTCAATATCATGTTTAATTGTAGCTCTCCAATATATCCTATTTTCTGCTATATTTTTTCAAAAGAATTGACATTGCATTTCTTTGCAATGTCTTTAAGATAATTCTTATAAAGTAGTCAATAGTTACCTTTCCCATAAAAATCATGATCAAGTTCACATAAAACATCCTTTCAGCATGTAATATATTGTTCTTTTTTTTTACATACACACTCTTACAAAGATGTGATTTTACAATAACTGATTCTAAAATATCATATTCAGAAAGATGGAAATATAATGACTGCTTTCATGATCTAGCCATTGTATTTTTAAAATTTTATGGAGCAGCCTTAAATAATGTTTTTATACTGTGTCGATAGGGTTCCAAGTTTCACTTTTATGCAATAAATGACATAAAATAAAAGCTCTCTATGTAGCTAATTTAGTTACAGTAGTTATTTCCTTATGATAAAATAGCTTTCAATTTGTTAAAAACAGCAGTAGCACACCGAAGTCTGTGTTGTACTTCAGTATCTACATCAATCTTTCTACTTACAAAACTATCCAAGTATTTCAAGTGACTTGCACCAACAAAAATCTATTTGATTACAGCTACTCTAAAGTATGATTAAAAAGCAATTGAATATGAATTAATTAAAATAATATTCTCTCTGGCACTGTTGCACATATAGCATAAAAAGATAATTGAAAAAACTAAAAAGTCTTGTTTAATTTGATTTCTAACTTTAATTGTCATCAAATTAGATGCTAGATTACATATTTCTATAGAAGAGCATAGTCAGCCTAAGCATTATTCATGGACATCAAAGGCTTTCTAATTCTCTTAACATCTTTATTTATGGTAGTGAAGGCTTGACAAATGCATTGGTAATTTTTCAAGACATTCATATTTTCTGAAGTTATCTAACTGTGAAAATCAGGTTAATAGGTCAACATATTTAGAAATTCACTTTCTATGACAGGAAATATTCATTCAGGAAAATGTAAATCCTTAGAATAACTTTCCAAATCATATCAAAAAGAAGTTCTAAAGTAACCATCATCCTGGTTTTTATAAATTTTTATCATCTTAAGCAACTCACATTTTGAAAAACCTTTCAAGGATCTCATCTCTGGGGGGAAAAGTGCATAAGTATGGGAAAACTTCTTTAACAGTTTCAACAGGGATGTTGATTTTGATGGTACTTGTGATGACTTGTCATTAATAAGTTTTTCTGTGAACGTACATATTACTAATATATATATATTATAGCGATCGAAATGAAAGTGAAGATCGAATCTAACCGCAAACTACGATATCTGCTCTACGGGGCGCCATCTAGGCATTTAAACCTAGAAAAATTTATAGAGTAGGCAGATACGCGCTGTTAAGATTCCACTTTATTTAAATATTCAGATCGTTAGCCCAAGTCACTAGCTCAGTGGAGTAGCAGAGATAATAAAATATAAATTTTATATCTTAAATATAAAAGAATAAAAGCCACTGCCAGAAATTAACACATAAAAATATTTATTTACGCACATATAAAATAATATTTAAATTTTGAGGAATAAATTCAACATTTTAGATTTTTCTATTAATCTTTAGTTTTACATTTAAGTAAATTACAACCATGAGTTTAATATTTATTTAGTGAGTCAAGTATGAATAGACTACATAGATCTGCATTTGAAAAGAAAATATTCTTCCCTGATTTAACCTTAGGCAACAAATTTCACAATCAAACCGGCGCCAATCCATCTGATACATTTAATGTATTCAATGTAGCATGAAAATACGACAACACAAAATACTATACTGTCAGGAATGTACATCTGATCAGTAAGTAGAATTAGAGAAGACATTGTCTCTCCACCAACAGGAATGTTACATCTGTTGGTGAGTAGAACAATAAACATAAAACTCCATAGGAATGGATTGCGGTCCTTTGCCATCTTACAAACCCATCCATAGGCAAACAGAAGGTGTGTGGCGTATATATATAATCCTGCCCGTAGCGGATCTCATACTACATCTACAATTAACAAATATATCCAATCCATTGAACCAATTCAACTACGAAATAAATAACCTAAGATTACCCTCCCTTAATATAACTTTACAAAACTATATAGCCATTCATGCCCGACTTAAATTTAACATTTAAATACGTTCGCACAGATTATTCTTATACAATTTGTTTTATAATGTCGAGTATAGATCGGCTGCACAGATTCCACAGTCAAAAACATTCCAAATTAAACACAACCGATCAAAATACAAAGTCAATCGATAACATCAATTGCTGAGGGAATACAGGAGACCCTTTGGTGTTCATCATAAGACACTGCAGTGGCATCATTGACTTATATATTCTAATCGACTGTGAAAACCACAACATAATCAACCACTAACGAATCTCTGCAACGTCTATACCCAACTTAAATGTAATGCATTTAATAATTTCTACAATAAATATTACTACAAATAATAATAATAAAATGGAAATGATTTTAGCAAAACTTAACTATATAAATTTAAACAATCAATTATTAATTTGAAAATCAAATAAGAGTTCATTTTAAAATTTAAATTAGCTGAATCTTTAAAAAAAACATTGACGAAAGTTCTTAATTACTTTTTTTGTTGTTCCAGGTTTCTGCTTTTAATTCCCGCGACGCCTTCATTGGAAGATAATGTTCTGGAGATGGCAATAGCTGGTTCAAGGTATCACAGTCTTTTCATTTTTTTTTTTTATAGAGAGTGTGGTATGTGCGTCCTACCACATCTCTCAAACATAAAATGCTGGAACTGTCAGAAAAAACTGTATTTCCCTTTTTATATTATCCACACGGATTCAATCAACAAAACGTCACTAATCCATCACTTTCGTTAGGGTCCGAGCCAAGGCTTAGTGCTTCCATTGGTCAAGCTAATTTCTCTTTATTTTCTTATCTATCTTTCATCAGATCATTTTAATTATACAAGAGCCCAAGGGCCAGTTTGGTTTTCGATAATTCATAAACAAATCATTTCCATTTACAGATTACATTAATTAATACCTGTTTTTATTTTTAAATCTTGTACTTTTTTTATAAAAAAGTACGTTCAAATACTTATTTGTTTTTTTTTTTTAAAAATATTTTTAAAGTTTGGCCTCTGTGCGAATGTATATACATTTAACAAACATTTTAAGTTTTTATTTTAAATTAATGTAACGACATATTTATATATCGTTACAATATATATATAGGAAGATATATAAAAAAAATCGATTTGATTTTTTAATTGGTTAATTAAACTGTATATAATCCATTTTAATAATAAATTTTTCATATGCATAACTAATAAAGTTATTTTGCAGATAATATGTATAAAAAACAATTTATTCCTTGTCAATGAAATAATATATATTTTAAAAAAGATATTTATGTCAAGGTTATGATCATGATTAATAATATAAAACAGGAATCAAAAGCTATAATTCAAAAATTAAATTATGTTTTATACAAGCCTAAAAAAAGTAACGATTTTGAAGACAACAATAATAGGAAAAATAGAAATGCAGTATAATTTTATTTTTTACTAATATATATATGTTTAAATAAAAAAAAACATTCAGAGCAAAGACGCACTTCTTTAAAATGACCCCTAAAGGCATATTGGAGAAATTAGGCATCAGGACAGTATAATCAAGTATTAACATTTGATCATCAGTGAAAATAATTTACCATTGCTTGCCACAAAAACAGTATTTCTTTTCATATTAGATCATAAATTTAAAATATAATAAAATAAAATTTCCTATGGAGTTAATACAAATTTACAAACTCTACAGAATTCTTGTTGATAGCTTTAAAATCAAAATTTACCACTTTAAAGCACATAAAGAATATAATAAATCTAAATAAGCCAGATAAATTCTTTTTATTCATTTTGTCTTTTAATATTATTAGATATTTAATGTGCATTAATTATAATTTTATTAAATAAAATTGGTGATTATTTATCTTTTAGACATATATGTGGTCAAGTTTATCAGTGGAATGAGATAGTGTAGAGAGTTGAAGGTCTGAGCTCAAAGTACTCTATATACAGCATTTCAGACTCTGCTCTAAACCACGCAAGGCAATAATTTTATTAATTTGGAGCACTAATATTTAATGCACTTATATTCATCGATTAAATATATGTGTGAGAACATAAAGTGAAAACGTTAATCTGGAAACCGATTTTTTTTCTTTAACAAAACACGGGTGTATATGTTGTCCGATCGAAAACTAGAGATTATTTGAACTAAACGATAGAATAAATTTACTAACAATTTATGCTAGTATTCCACATGTAAAACTATATCATAAAATTTAATACCATATTTGGAATTATAAAATAATATAGCCATTACATAATTAAAATGATAAATGTATTTGTCTTAGTTAAATTATAAAATATTGTAGCCATTACATAATTAAAATGATAAATGTATTTGTCTTAGTTAAATTGCTTACCGTAAATTGTTCTTCACGTAGAAGATAGCGATGTAGCGGTAGACTAATCACTGGGATTTGATTTTGGATCAAATGAAAGTTATAAGGAAGATAACAGCAAACACGACTCAATAATCTAATAGCATGCTTGAAATCAAATGGAGCAAAACAGCTAAAAATTATTGTTATTATAGTATTTCCAAAAACAACTCTAATTTTTGCAGAAAATCAATCACCATCTTAACAGGAATAAGATGTTTAAAAACATGTGACCATGTCTATATATAGCCGATTAGTAAGTATATATAAATTCCCCAAAAGTGTATTTACCAGAGTATATTAGTAACTGAAGCACAGGCTTGTTATATACCTGTGTCTATATATATATATGTAATATAGGGTATATGAGCACAGACTTTCACACCACCCACCACTCTCCACTCTATCTAATAACACTGATACACCTAAACACATATATGCTGAAAAGATAAATAATCACCAATATACGTATTTCATGCTAAACCAGCAATCATCAGTTGGTCCAGACTATCATCTTTACACACATATATAGTATAGGTGCTCAGATATATATTAAGATAGACAATCCTCATAGTTTAATGGACAGGCTTCAATCTACTCCACACTCCAACTCTTCAACCGTCCATCCAATTGAAAATCTGATGATGGAATGCTCAAAGGCCACCCTGAGGCCGAGATTCTTGTCACACCCATGTTGACCTAAGGTCAATCTGAACCCCACATGTACAAGACATAATCCATTTAATACATATGCAAGGATGGGCAGACATCTCTATAATGTAATAACTGAAGCACAGGCTTGTAGACACAGGTATATAACAAGCCTGTGCTTCAGTTATTACATTATAGAGATGTCTGCCCATCCTTGCATATGTATTAAATGGATTATGTCCTATATATGTGGGGTTCAGATTGACCTTAGGTCAACATGGGTGTGACAAGAATCTTGGCCTCAGGGTGGCCTTTGAGCATTCCATCATCAGATTTTCAATTGGATGGACGGTTGAAGAGTTGGAGTGTGTAGTAGATTGAAGCCTGTCCATTAAACTATGAGGATTGTCTATCTTAATATATATCTGAGCACCTATACTATATATGTGTGTAAAGATGATAGTCTGGACCAACTGATGATTGCTGGTTTAGCATGAAATACGTATATTGGTGATTATTTATCTTTTCAGCATATATGTGTTTAGGTGTATCAGTGTTATTAGATAGAGTGGAGAGTGGTGGGTGGTGTGAAAGTCTGTGCTCATATATCCTATATTATAGAGTATATTAGTAAAAAGGTTAATTTCCTCATATTACTAAAAATCAGGTGCAGAGAAAATGTGATTGGAAATAATGATGATCAAAGTTCTTATTACACCAGAAATACAATGAAGGTAAAGAGAAGTTAACTTCAATTGTTTTCAAAAGACAGCAAAGCTGCACATGAAAATCATAATTATATAGTAATATTTGCTGGATCTGCATCTGGTATTGATAAGATTATACAGCTGATGCAATATACTGCAATATCAATGGCATGTGGTTGAAATTTTAAATCCAATGTTACAAGGCATAATATTTTGCATAATAATATTGATTACACATTTCCAACATCTCATTAAAGTTATAATATCTTAACCATGATAACAAAGTATCAAGTTCATTTATCTAGTATTTATCTCTCAAATCTGTTTATATTTTTTAAGGTTATAAGACCAAAATTTGATCATATCATTTTGCAATATCATAAAAAAATCAGGGATATCATTAAGAAAACCCCAAATGGTCATTAATATCACAAGTATATATCATTCAATATCATCAGTTTTTTATTATTCTATTTGGCATTTGCATTCAATATCATGATGTTTAATACCTTTGATGGTTATAATAGAACTGTATCTCCAAATTGACCTAATTAATGTATTGCTTTAGAAATAAATATTAATTACATGGATCCTTCTATATATTTAGAGTTTAATTTTAACTGTAATCATTATCTTTGTTAAATGCTAAATTTGTTTTTAAAAATGAAGTTAATTTTTTTAACAATACTAATTAATAAGTCCTTTGATTTGCTATGATTTTATATAAGAGTAAGACAAAATAAAATTAAATTATTGTAGTTTTTGTTGACTTAATAAATAATATCTATGATTTGTTTAAAACAATGTGTCACCAATTTTGAAATATTGGTTTTAAATTTTTTTTTGTCAATTGATCTAAATAATAAATACTACCTATTGCTGTATTCTTTTTGTTATTTTAATTTAATCCATCTGCCTCAATCTAAATTAGTATGATAAAAAGAAACCAGAAAGAGGAATAAAAACAACTACATTGCTGATGTTTAGCACATTAACCCATATCTATTTATGGTAGAGCAACTTCTGACAATAGTATTAAATTTCTTCATTATTCTTTCTGTATAATTCTTGAATTTAATTAAAAGGGGATTTGAACCCAGACTTTCAAGTTATAAAATTTATAAGTTAACCTTATAGTAAAAAGGCAAAATTCTCAATAGATAGTAATATATATATTAACAAATGCTTTTATTTAATTTGAGAAGTGATGCACTAAATAGCAAAAATATTTTTTTCTTGGACCACAATTTTGATTGTTATATATAAATTTAAATAAAAGCATGCATGCAGCATCCCTAAAATAATTAATTCAAGCAATAACAGACTTCTATTTTATTCTAAACTCCCCCCCCCCCACACTACCATGTACAAATGTATATAGGTCATAACAGTTCACTTTAGTGATAAATTTTGACTAAAAAAAAAAACAAATTGTTTATTGAACTGCAAATGTACAGTACTTTACAACATGCACATATAAATTAAGATTATAGTATAAACAACATTTAAAAAAATAATGACATAGTGGTTAATAATAAATCGTGGAAACACTTTACCATATATTTTACTGAGTGTGTGTTCACTCATGCATCCCTGAAGCAATAAGAATAAGGAAAAAAACAACCATATTTTTAAA
The DNA here is from genome assembly GCA_028023455.1 of Epiperipatus broadwayi. Classification (NCBI taxonomy): domain Eukaryota; kingdom Metazoa; phylum Onychophora; class Udeonychophora; order Euonychophora; family Peripatidae; genus Epiperipatus; species Epiperipatus broadwayi. Next base: position 1,623,734 of record JAQFVV010012633.1, on the reverse strand, counting down.
ATATAGTAAATAGCAAAATGTCTGACTTTTGTCATTATTAAATACGTTCTGGGCAATATTTTGTTTCCCCCTAATACTTTTTGTCTTATACAAACATAATAGCAGTCTCATTATCAAGATGTTAGGATAGAATTAGTTTAATTTCTAGACAATATGCTCTAGAAATATTTTATACAAAATACTGCATATCAAATTTGGAATAGATAACAGAGGAAGAATAAAATGTAAATGCTTTAAACATAAACTGAAAATTTTTTATTATCATATATAATCACATATTCATAAGAGAAAAAATGACTGCTTGAATATTTATGGATTTTAATGGGGTTTTTGTTAGGTTATTTACATTTTTGCTTGCTCATATTTTTCTTTGCATAATATATACATGAAATTGTGTAGTTAAATATAGTTCATGGTTCCAGCATAGTTAATTTGATCACTAATTGTATTGCTTGAATTAATTAACTTATGAATTTAAAATTATATGTAACAACAAGAATTGTGATCCAAGAAAATTTTTTTTTTTGCTTTTTAGGGCATTAGTCCTCAAAAAATCATTTCTTAAAAAATATTTTTTGTATATAATATTTTTTAATGTTTAGTAATTTGTTTCAAAAATGTATAGAAAATTTGTAGATCCATTTGGAAGAAGTAGGTTAAAAATAGATTACAAAATAGGATTCAAATCAAAGACAGAAGCTAATTAAAACCTATTTAATATATACAATCATTTAAAATTGCTTACAAGATTTTTGTTTTTATTAAGGCAGCTTTTTTAAAAAGCAAATTTTATATAAACAATCAAAAGAGAAAATAAGAATTCATTCTTCTTTCTTTTTCTTTCTATTTTAATTGGCTGTAAACAACTCTAAAATTTTTTCCTCAAATGAAATGACAATGTTTTATCAAAAATATAGTGGAATTAATTATGCATGAGTAAAAGCTTATTAAACCTATTGAAACCTACTTTTAAAAGCAGCCTGCCAATATTGTTAAGTTAGCCAGTCTTGAAAGACTCTATTATTAGACTGCATAGCCATCAAACAAATATATGTACAAAATTTGAAGAAAATCTGTTCAGAACAAAACTCTCCATACAGTATTGCCACCTGTGCTAAACAGAGTAATCAATGGATGCCAGAAGGCTTGTGCATAAAATCCCTATCTAATGCCTACTCATCCAATATCCCCAGACTAGTTTCTGGCTTGTGGCCTTCGTCAGTGAGGAGCTTTGGATCTGAGAGCACTGCATCTAGATCTTAGGATCTAATGCAACCCTCTAGCAACCACCTTTTATCTCTACTTAACTACAAAACTATGAGAATGAAATTGAAAACACAAAAAATATTTTCAATCTAAGCTCAATAGCTTATATAGTCATATGGGTCTGAACTCAGTTCAGCACCCATCCATTTTTGTGTCTTTGGCTCTTTTACAACCATAGCCACCACTATCCTATTAGGCAGGATTGGTGTTAAAACACTAAGCATCATATGATCACATTTTCTATACTAGCACATTAATTGTTGATAAACAGAGCAAAACTCTCCATACAGTATTGCCACCTGTGCTAAACAGAGTAATCAATGGATGCCAGAAGGCTTGTGCATAAAATCCCTATCTAATGCCTACTCATCCAATATCCCCAGACTAGTTTCTGGCTTGTGGCCTTCATCAGTGAGGAGCTTTGGATCTGAGAGCACTGCATCTAGATCTTAGGATCTAATGCAACCCTCTAGCAACCACCTTTTATCTCTACTTAACTACAAAACTATGAGAATGAAATTGAAAACACAAAAAATATTTTCAATCTAAGCTCAATAGCTTATATAGTCATATGGGTCTGAACTCAGTTCAGCACCCATACATTTTGGTGTCTTTGGCTCTTTTACAACCATAGCCACCACTATCCTATTAGGCAGGATTGGTGTTAAACCACTAAGCATCACATGATCACATTTTCTATACTAGCACATTAATTGTTGATAAACAGAGCAAAACTCTCCATACAGTATTGCCACCTGTGCTAAACAGAGTAATCAATGGATGCCAGAAGGCTTGTGCATAAAATCCCTATCTAATGCCTACTCATCCAATATCCCCAGACTAGTTTCTGGCTTGTGGCCTTCGTCAGTGAGGAGCTTTGGATCTGAGAGCACTGCATCTAGATAGGGATTTTATACACAAGCCTTCTAGCATCCATTGATTACTCTGTTTAGCACAGGTGGCAATACTGTATGGAGAGTTTTGCTCTGTTTATCAACAATTAATGTGCTAGTATAGAAAATGTGATCATGTGAAAATCTGTTCAGGAGAAATAGATTAAAAACCAGTTATAAGATTTTACTCAAATAAAGAGAAGCTTTAAATTAAATAAAAGCATTAAAAAAAATAATAAAAATAAAATTCTTTATAATTTAGCTGTATTAAAAAAAACATCCATCATGTTAGTTAAATACTAACTGGAGAGGATTTTTGTTTCCTGATTTCATTTTGTAGCTAAAAATTCATTCATTAAACAATATATATATATATTGATGGTCTATTTAGTTACCCCCTCTCCCTAAAAAACTTAATACTCAATTAGTCCTTGAAATTTAAGTAATGCATATAAGACAGATTTATTAATCTCTATAATATACATACATTGTACTAACAATATGAACACAATGAATAATTCAATAATCCTAGCAGTATAATAATAAATGTCAGTTTAAAGACTATTGGAACTCATCATTTCATTCATTAAGAATATTTTCAATAAATATTTTAAATAATTATAAAGTTTAATGTCATGGGTTTATTAATATTTATGATAATGAATAATTTTGATAAATGCATTGAAAAATAGATAAAAAATTATCATTATTATGCATTTGTCAAATTTTTGTTTTGTAAAATTTGTTGATATTAGATAAGCTATCAAAATGTAATTACATACAAAAATAGCTATATTTAGCCCAAATATGTTTTAAATAAAAAGGTAATAATAATTTAAATAAATTACAATGAATCAGAGTTTAAGACAAAAAATATAATTAATAACATTGGGAAAAAATTCAATCACATTTGCATATAAAAAGATAAATGAATTTTTGTTTTAAATAATATATTGTAGCCATATGGCTACATTGTTGTATTAACAATAATTGATTTTAGGGAAATGGTATTTAATCATATATGTTTTTTTTAAGAATAAAGGATATTTATTTAAATATACATATTCTCATCATGATAATATGTGAATTTTTAACTATGTTAAACATAAGTTTAATATTTAAAATGTATTATAAGTTATAAAGAGTTGTAAAAAAGAGAGAAGTATAAAAATGTTTAATTTTAACATTAAGAGAGATAAAATAAATAAATATTTATACTATATGTGTAAAGTTTTTTTTTAAAAGAAAGGAATTTTTAACAATTAGATAAACTTTATTTTCATTAAGAAAAGTTTTTTTTTTATTCTTCATCTCTCTCCAAAAGGAAAGTCAATATAATTAATCTGATTATCTTGTTTTCTTTTTGCAAATTTTTTTAATTAAACAGGGATGTCAAAAAACAGAATTAATTTAAGTTTTTGACTTATGTTCCAATCTCAATGTTGTAAAAGTGAAATCGCCGAACAATTCTTTTTGTCAAAATTGATCTAACTGATTATTATTAATTTTTTTCATGTAGGAGACAAAATTGTGACTGGTTGAAGACAGATTTGTTCCAAAAATTAGAGTGTGGTTCAATCAGTTGACCTCGGTGTCTTATAAGAAGCAAGCATTTCTGACCCACATGTTGAAGAGGACAATCAGTTCTACCCCAGTTTCTGAAGAAAGCAGTAGGTGGAAAAAGTTCTAATCAAGCTGTTAAAAGACAGCAGAATGTACCTGTGAAAAGCACACTATTAGTTTAGCTGTGAAATGTTTTCTAAGATGAATACACCCATGTGCTAAGTTTAGCTAAAAGCTAATCATCTTCCTCCGTGTAACTTGCTACACTGAAAATAAAAAAAATATAAAAAAGATACCCTTGAAGTAATCTACAACCTTGTCTCCAACCAAAAGCATGAGTATCTATTATTAGCCGGACCTGGAAATTTTATTGAAAAAAAAATTCTTGCTGTTTGTTAATCTGAAATTTTCTATTGCCAAGTAAACAAAACTGTATATCTTAATTTGGAATTGAGAAACCTTCAAGAAGAAAACATGTAGAGAAAAACTGAAAATTATAAATGCAAAGCACTCCCAAGAAAACAAAACCATGGTAGATTTTTTTTATGTGCACATTATACTCTCATGTAGAGATAAAAATTTCTTATTCAGGTGATTTTTTTCTTTCAAAATTATTAGGAGTTTTTTTTAGTAACTTGATTTATACTAAGTTTGACATATTTTTTTTTATTTATTCATTTATTTTCTCCCCAAAATTGTACAAAAGATTAAGCTAATTTAACCCCTTATCTCTGATTAAAAATCATTTGCTAATTTTATTTATTGAAAATAAAAATAACTCAATGATAAAAAAAGTTAATTAAATTAATGAATAAAAATCAAATAGTTAGTCTTTTTTAAATATGAAACTATACTTTTGATAAGAATGTATAAATTTAAGTTATCATATGTCATTTTTTAATTATTAATGTTAGTTTATTAAATAATTGCTTAAAATATTTTCAGTCTTAATGTCTTTATTCCTCTGGCTATCTGTTACATGAACTGGTGTGTGTATGACTTGATTTCAATACAGCTTAAAGCTTGAAAGATTGTTTTTCAAATTACCCCAGTAAAATTATTTTAAAATTAGAATAAGCTGCTATAATTATAAATTTATTAAACGCACATTGATTACGTAAGTAATATTTACCGAGGCTATAATCTTGATAATATGTGTATAAAATGCGATAGTAGGGATCTCTACAGGTATTTTAACCACAAGCTATTTATATAGATGTAGAAATTTATGTTTGGACATCTATATAATAACTCTGGATGGTGCAAAGATATCACCCTAAAATCCTTTCAATGCATTTTGTTTTTCATTAGAAATTAAGTTTATAGTTGGTCAGTATATTAATAAAACTATATGACCAGAATACTGATGATGGTCAGCATGCTTCTGTATCCCAGAATGTTTTTATTATTGTGATTGATGGATTTGTTTGTGCATCCAGACTATTGTGCTATATTCTTCCCTGAGTTTGCCAGTGGCTAGATAAGTAGCCTGGTTTATAATGTACATTTTAAAATCCACTCATAAGATTGTCTGTCAAATGCTGATGATTATTTCTTGACTGTTGAGTTAAGAATTATTTTTTTTTTCTAATGCTGGGTGATCTGTAGTTTATAGCTTATTATTGAAATAACTATATTGTGCCATTACTTTTCGTATCTAAAAGTTTGTAGGCTAAGAATCAAAAATTTTAATTACAGCTGGAATCATATCATACGAGGGCGCCACTAGGAAAAGAACCTAGAGCCACGAAATTTGAAGAATCTTATATTCATGGCTGTTAATTTTTATACGTATGACAGATCCAGCTAACCTCCCCTTTATATCCCATTTTTAATAGGCATGTATACGCAATGATCATATGTTTTATTATCACATACAAGCGCTAAAGGAACAACCAAGTACACTTAAATATGTTTCAAATAATACACTTTATTATAATTTTTACTTTTCTTTTATTCAAGACTATTGATAGAACAAATCATTAATAATTCCATCTCTACCTTCCTCTTTTGTATAAACTTAACATGACTAACATTATCTTTCTTTTTTTCTTTTTATATAAAAAAAAAAACAAAGTGAAGAGTAATATGTATTTTTCGTTCTCGAAGGAACCTGCGCTTTTACTTATATATATAAGCGTCCCAGACTGTTCCGAATCTTGACCGGTACAGAGGTTAAGCGGCTTACTATTAGGAGCAAGTTATTACACTAAACCCCTACCCTCTCTTTCAATATTTACTCAACCCTTAAACTTTTCATTTATGCTTTCTTAAATCATTTTTACATTCTATTTTGATAACAATTTCTGGGATTCATTCATGGGATTATTATTATTTTTAACCTCCTCCTATAGTATTGAATTTCATCAAAAGTTATTTGAAAACCCTCCGTAAAGAAAAAAAAAACAAATATAAATAAATTATGTATTTTAAATAAAACTAATTGGGCAATGCAAACATAAGCATTATATATATATATATAACAAAAAACCCCTTCTATTGCCGCAACTTATACTTCATGGCTATGTTTTTAAGTTCAGCAATATATAGTTCAATCAAAAAGCAAAGTTTATATTACCCTGATCGATCAGTATCCATACGCGTTCCTTGGGATCCTTTGGGAGTTGATTCACAGTAATGAATTTTGTCCTCTGGCTAGCTTCACTTTCTCTTAGGTGGCCTTGTTCCATGAGGTGGTTTCCCGGTGTGATGAAAATCTAGGAATCGGCCAATGTCCTGGCTGGGGACGGATTTTAGTTGTTTAACCTTCTAACATTTTATTTTCACTCTATAATAGTTCTTTTCTTTTATTAAAAAAGCTAATAATAAATCTAACAATAGGTTTGTCTCTGTATTTATAGTCCTTTTTCCATTGTCCTTTTATCTGATCACGTTCCCAGCCAGTGATTGCTTCCTTTAATTTTTTTTAGTTTTTAACACCTTCCAAGCCACAACAATAGAATTAATTACAATTCTTTCCCCCCTCCCCTCCCTTCAGATTAGAAAATTTAATTAAAATTGTTTTCCAAAAACAAAAAATATTTTTTTGGGGAGGGGGGTTCTCCCCCTAGCCGCGCAGGGAGGGGGTGGGGGGGGGGGGGGGTCGCGGCCCCGGCCGGGGCTTTGACATATGAAAAAAAAAAAAAAATTATAATTATTATTTTTTTTAATATCACTTTCGATGTAATCTCTCAATCCAATTAAAACACCACTAATCTACCATTTTGCCTTTTCTTTTCTTTCTTTTTTAAATCCCAATAAAAAAAACTAATAAATAATACCAAAAAAAAAAACTTTCTATACACACAACATTTATTTCTTATTTTATACCTAGTATATATATGTGTCGATACGTAATTTACATACACAGAAAATATAACATGAGCCGCTTGAAATTATCGGCTCAATATTTATTGTTCTGTTGCACTGCTGATTTGCTCCTTCCTTTTATATGATTATTCTTTTTATATTTGTAATCATTGAGGATGATGATGATGTTGTTCCATTAACATTACAACATAAAATAATTAGATACAAATAAAACACAAATGTGTAATTAAAGCAACAAACTTAATGCTTCTTAACTAATGTTCAGTGCAATCTCCTTATATCCAGAATTTTTTTTCCTTATGTTAGGCTTTTTCATAAAATATTTACTATTTTTTAGTATTCAATCAAGAATTGTTCAACTAAATGATTATACCCTCTTTTTACTGTATGTTCAGACCATTTTTACTTTTAATTCTTATAATTTTAATAGTAAAATGTATTAGCATACTATTTTGGACTTTTTATTGCAATGAGTTATTTTGTTATTTGCAGTCTCTATTTTATTTCAGAATCAAGCTGCATCTTTCTAATCTTACATTAAAATAGATCAGATGCAATTTATTGAATATATATTTTCTTTATAAAATTAAGCATATTAAATGTATTTCAGAATACTTTTATTCATTTATTTCTTTTCTCATACAATTTATATTGAAACATTTCCCAGCCAGTTAGCTAAATCAGTCAGAGCATGGTACTAATAATGCCATGGTTATGAATTCATTCCGTACACTGGGCAAACAATTTGCTGTTAACTAAAAGGGGGCTCTTTGATTCTTACTTGAGGCCTTAAACAAACTGAGAAGGACAAATTCCTTATGTCCACTTTACATGTTCCTTGTTGTAAGGGCTATTACAATGTATTCAAATAGTAAATGAGCATGGATCACTATTCACCAACATTCATCATCCAGCAAGGTGAGTGTAATAACTTTTACCTCTGAATCTAAGATCAATAGACATGATCTTTCTTCTCCCTTGCCCGATTGTGCTTAACTAAAATATTTGGATTTCTTCAAAGGCAGAATATTGTGTGAATGATCTTTTTTTAAAACAGATTTATAATCATAAGAAATAGACTAAATAATCATTCTTATTCTCCAAAGGTTGTACATTTCAACACTAAAATCACTGATTTGGACTTCACTGAAGTACAGAATTTTTTAAAGATGTATATTAGTGATATAGGTAAATTTATTCCTGGGCTCAATAAAAAATAATTTTCTCACATTAGTAATTTTATTAAAAGGAAATGTGGCATTTTCTGACTGACAGAATAATAAATTAAATGTGGAACTTCTAGATATGAAGATAGAATTTCAAAAATTGACAAGGAGGACAAAAAATGAATGGTGGATTAAAACTGCAAAATAATACTGACTTTCAGGAATAGTTAGTCATTCTAAATTCTTTTTTTTTGATGCAATTGAAAGTAACATATAGACATGAGAAACAGTATCAATATCCTATTAAATCCAGTGATATTTTGAATAATTGAAAGATCTTATTTTGAAGAATGCTATAACAATTAAAGTGATGACTTTTAATATAATATCCATTTTATCTACTCATTCTCTTTGTAAAGTTAAAAATGAAAAGGCTGTAGGTTTGATAAAATATCTGGAGAAGTTTTAAAATAACTTCAAAAATATTGAAATTTTTTCCAATTTTAAAAACTAAAGAGAATTGCAGTAATTATCATGAAATATCATTGAAGCAAAGATAATCTCAAGAAATTATGTTGAATAGGTTACTTCTAATTACAAATAAATGGTTGCCGAAGACTCAATGTGGTTTTGGAGAATCAAGAAGCATTATAAACATGGCAGGCAAAGACAAAGAAAGAATTGGAAATGAAATAGTGATTTGTATATTGCTTTCATTGATTTGGTTAAAGCAATTTAATAGCATTATTTGAAATTAACAAAATGTATTTGTATTATACAGTTTTTATATGATGGAGAGGAAGTATTATTACAAGTGGAAATCTGGTGTTACATAAAGAAGTGCTTTTTCTAATATTACTTTCAATTTTTAACTAGTTGTCTTTGGATCAGTTTATAGACAATTTTTCAGTAGTGATCAAAATGCAATATAGGTTTGATGTTAGAATTTTTAACTGAATCAATTAAAATCAAAAGAAAATTTTTTACTTATTGGATCCTGGATAAATTTAGAGTATGATGATGAATATACTATTTTCGCCAGTTCAAAAGATGATTTACAGAATATACATACTGTTTTGATTACATTTGAAGATTTTGTTTTACGCAATGTTCAAAAACATAAGGTCTTTATCTACTATAAATAAAAGAATCAGCAAATTTTACCTTGTATGATTATCAATTTGAGAATGTAAACTAATTTAAATATCTTAGTAGTTTATAAGTAGAAAGATGGACTTTGATGTTGAGGTACAACACAGACTATAATGTACTGCTGCTGTTTTTAACAAATTAAAAGATAAGGTATTTCATTTTATGGAAATCACTAAATATAGCTATTATTTTAATTTATTGTATGGAAGAGAGACTTTGATACCTTATCAATGCAATATAATCAATAAAAAAGTTTATTTAAGGATATTCCATAAAAACCAAAACAATATGTTATTTGACTAAATCATACCTTCGGATTAGACTTGTAAAACAAATAAAAAATGCAAAACTTGCTGAAAGGGTGTTTTATAGTAAACTTGAGTATGGTTTTCATGATAGAGATAAACCCTGTCTATATTATAAGAATTATCTCAATGATTTTTAAAAAATGTGATGTTAATTGTTTCCATGGCAGAGAGTAGACTATATTAACAAGCTACAATTAGATATTGTGCAAAAAAAAATCAGAAAAAGTTTTCTGCTAAAGTAATTAAAAAATAGAATCACAAAATATCAAATAGAAAAACTGACCAGCAATATTCTATCTGTGGATAGAGCAGTACGTATATATGACAGGAAGATAGATAGTACAAAAAAGCAGAAATTTATCAATAAATTTTCCATTAAGACAAGATAATATATGAAAGAAAGAATATATATTTTTTAAAATAATCCAATAAAAAGAATTGAATATCTAGAGTTTTGTAAAGAGTTAATGATATAAAAAAATATAATTATGAATTGGCAATAAAGGCTATAGAAATAGCAAAAATCTCACAAGTATAAAACAATATCTTGGTGTTGGTAGGAAACTTATTTCTGTAATAAGAAAAAATATTGAACTATTAATAAAAAAGAGAGGTCATCATAAAATGGGTTGATTGCTATAAAAAATTATATAGTAATAAAGAGTAAGAATCATTCCAATCACTACATTTTTTGAACTGCCAAGAATCTGAAATGACACATGCAATTAAATCTCCAATAAATAATGAAGTTTTAAAAGAAGCTATCTGAAAAAATAGAGAAATTGTTGGCAAAGCAAAATACAAAATATTCTAAATGATAAAAATATACCAGACAGTTGTAAAAATGTAATAATAATATTGATATTGTAAGAATATCACATTAATATTGACATATAAAAAGACATAAAGATGGATTGGATTTCAGATCCATTGCTTCATTTGACATATAAAAAGACATAAAGATGCTATTAAAAATTAGTCCTATCAATCTTTTATTAGTTCTATATAAAATCTTTACCAAAATAATTGCAATTCATCTAAATAAATTCTGAATTCTAATCAACCAAAAGAACAAGCTAGATTTAAAAGTGGTTTTTATGTTTTGGATTTGCAGATTATAAAAAGGCATTTGATTCTATAAGCATTTCTATAAAGTTTAAGATCAAGCCATTGTATTGGCCCAGGCTATTTCCATATTTTGAAAAATATTTATCAAAATGCAGTAGTAGTGGTTAGATTACATGATGATACATTTGGATCAGACCATTACTCCAAAACTTTTTATAGCATTTCACAAGAAGTATTTTGTGGATTAAAATAAGTAAACTAATGAAATAGAAGGATACAGAGATTATTTAAGATTTTGAAGATAATGTAGTTAGTTGTTTTAGTAAAAAATGCTTCAGAACATCAGTAAATGCTACAAGAGTTATGAGATAAAAATTAGAAAACAGGATTAAGATGAATGCTAAAAGACTAAAGTAAAATTCAATAGATTTCCTCAGAAGATGAAAATAAAGAATGATAATTATGAATTAGAGAAAATAATAATTACAAATATTTACATCAGATTGTTAATGTAGATGGAAACATTTGGATGAAATTAATCATGGAATTAAACTGAGTGAAGTGCTTTGAATATGCCTATGTATTTGAAAAAAAAAAAAGGTTTTAATAGTGTTAAACCATTTCTTACTTTTGGATATAAGACAAGAACAAACCACTGAATAAAGATTGGAGAGATTATGTTAGAAATAATAATAAGAAATTAAAAGCAAAATATATGTATAAAAAACATCATTGAAACAATTAAGAGATTGAAATGGAACTAAGCTGGACCCATTGTTAGAACAGTTGATAATAGATGGACCATTAAAACTTCAATCCAGAACACAAAAGATTGCAAAAAAATTACAGAGATCATTTAATGGAGAAAGAAATTAAGTTTGCTAGTGTAATATGGTTTGGAAAAACTGAATTAAACTCAAAGAGATCCTTATTTTGTAGTGTATTGACAATGTTTGAAAATGATGAAGATGACTCAGTTTTCAGTAAGTGTTTGATCACAGACAAAAATGAAAAAATTTAATCCAAAATATCTACTTAAAAAAACCCCCAAGCTGCAGCAATTATTAGTTTAGCTTTAAATCTAAAATTAAACCATGACCAATCTTTAGGAACAAAAATTGAAAGTGCTAATTTTTGTAGACTAAAATTTATTTGAAAAGAATTATACTAGTTAACTAAACTTGTAACAAATATATAAAACAAAGTATATAGTTGTTACTCAATATAGTACTATAATTGATTTTGTTTTGACAGCAGTAATTGATAGGCAAATTCACTGCTATGTTTATAAGTTGATATTTGAATAGGGTGCTTAGATAAACATTATAATTACAATTTATTTTTGGGTCATTAGTGAGAATAGGATTTTCTTTTTCACAGACAATTGGTCCATACTGAGCCAGCCATCCAATATTAGTTAAGAAATGGATATATAGCTATTAGCTATAGAACAAATATTTGCAGTTGATCTAGTTAAAAGAAAGAAATTAATATCTTCTTACTTATGGAAAATATTGTACCAGTTCTGAAAGTGTTTACTTTTTAGTAGTTATTATTTGAATCAGAAGTAAAATATAAAAAAATCAAGATAATAGCAGAACTTCTGTTAGAAATAAAGTCATTGCATTACTGCTAGAGTTTTTATATTTGGTTATCTGTAAAACCATAACCAATCAATAGATAAAATTAGATCACCTCATCAATGGTAATTTCCTACCCTCTTAAAACAATTGAATATTTCATATCAATGTATAGAATAAACTTTCAAATAATATTTACATTGCAACAATAGCAATTTTATCCATTGATGCATTAACAGAAAATTAAAAATATAACACTTCACCTCTTTACTTAAATCATCATGGTCTCCACTCTCAGATAATCAGTAATTCCTGAAATATTGGTTGGATTTTTTAAAAATAAAACCATATCAAATGAATGTGTGTATGCTAACCTTTTATACTTATGTTATCATATAATGAATTATAGCCCTTACATCAAGGAAACTATAATATTATTAGACAAGACAGAGAATGCTAAAAATCACTACTTTATAAACCTTGACTGACATTCAATGGTAATCTTTTATTCAGCCATCTATAATGAAGATTAGTTTCAGTTGAGGAAAGATTGTTTACGTGTAATATTAAATGGGTAAGCCAAAAAATAGAGTGGAACACCAAGTTATTTCAAATATGATGATGTATTTAACAATAAAAAAAACAAAATATTAAAACTACAAACAGAACAAAATTAATTATAAGTTTTATGTTATAAAATAATAATATGGAGATGGATCATATATAACATTAAAATAGCAAGATTAGATAGTCATCTTAATGGGATATTAACAAATATAAATAATTCAGATTTATGCTCAAAAAGCTTTTCATTCTAATAAAATATAATGGACTTTAATATAAGTATATAAAATACTTATGAATGGAGAAAACAACTTAAAATTGTTTTGAGAGATTTTAATGATAGAATTTATTAAAGATGAAAATTTTAAGAAAAAATTTGGATGCAGCGATAGAAGACAAATAATCAAATGTAGCCATATATTATATTTTGATTATACCAGCAGACATTACATGATCACTACTGTATAGAGAGTTTTGCTTCAGGGTATTATATTTTGACTAACAGAAAATATGTATTTCAAAATTGCAATGTATTTAATGGTTTTGTCACAGAAATAATCACCAATTAATAAAATATGCAATACAAAAAACCAGAAAAAGAGAGAAGGCATTAAGATTGCACAACAATTGCAATCCCTAATGTTCAAACATATTTTAATGAATTTAACCTAAAACATACAAATTATTTAAAAATATTAATAGACTTTGAACAATTCATAATAGAATAGCAGATATTATAGGACAGCTATGTAGAGAGTGAAGAGACAAAGCAACATACAAGAACATTTTCTATAAAGACAAGAAAATGTAAAAAAATTGAATTCATGAAACAGGAATATAGTTTAAGATCACCAATTCAACATTTGCATTCTTAGATAATCAAATAAATGAATATCAATAGTAAAAATTATACTAACATCAGCAATATAATTATTAACAATTTGTTTGACATCACAAGTATATATATATATAAAATAAGTTCAACAATGTTTCTTTGAGGGCTCCATTTTTATAATCTAGACATTCAAATTCTTTGAACATGTCAAAAAACACAAAATTTAGACATTCAGTTAAATAAAATTTAAATCACCTTGAAAGTAGAGAAGAGGAATCTAAATAATCTAATTTTATTAAAAGCTCTACTATGATTAAGTATTTTATTCATTTATAAAATTATATGATTTTATATTATAATAAGATTTGTTTCCATTGACTTCCATGATAAAACTAAGAATATATCTCTTGATTTGAAGTATCAGAAATTTAAATATATATCTTTCAAATAAATGACAATTATTTCAGCAATAAAAAGAAAATATATAGTATTACTAAAACGAAAATGAACTATAAATATATGGAAAAATTCTTTCATTAATTTTGCATATTATTTAAATGTTATGTATATTTCAATAGAAAAAGTAGATTTTTATATAACTCAAACTTAAATTTTATTCATGCTTTCACATAAATGTAAAATTAAAGTTTGAGTTATATAAAAGTCTATCTTTTGTCTTGAATGTATATAACATTTAAATAATATTTGAGTAATCTAGAAAAGAGTTTTTGATTTATTAAAATACTGTAATTAATAAAATGTTTTCTAATATAAATAACTATTTTATAATTTGATTCATGATAAAAAGAGTTTAGGGATTTAAATCCTGTGGATCCATTAATGATTTTCATACAATCTTATTCTAAAATTTATTGCAAATTATGATAAAAATTATTTGAAATATAAACTGGCTTAGAAAGTTCAACTGAATGGTAAAACTTTTTTTTTTTTTTTTGATTTTATATCTTACACAAACTAGGTTATATACAGTTTTGGATAAAAGTTAGTTTTTAATATTGATTTCTATCATATTTTAAAATTATGATGATCTGATTTATCAAACATTTTGTTTTCTAATATATATTTATGTTGTAATGATACAGAAAAAGGGAGGTATAAGGGGAGATGGGACTGATCAACATCCCCATACAGTAAATAAAATATAGACAGGATGAATATATAAGGAATGATAAGTAGCAAAGGAATAAATATAAATGGGGAAGAAATATATAAAAAGCAAAAGATCAGCAAATAATAAAATATATAAGTAGTTATAACAATATAATAAGTTGTATCACTAAAATATCACCAGCATTAGACAAGAATAACTAAATCAACAATCAACAGTGATCTTTTGTGACTGGATTTAAAAGAGATTCAACAGTCAATGCCAAACTTATGGCACGATATACAAGACAATCATCTTGATGCAAATACTTAAGTGTTAAGTATCTATCTTAAAAATAATGCTGGCAACCTCAAACATTCTGATCGTCATCAATTCTCAGGCCATATGCTATCATGAATATACAGGTCAACTAGAAACTAATTTTTTTCTAAAAAATAAAATGTAGTGAATGAACTTTTAAAGATAATACCTTTGTACTATCCAGGGGATAAACTAAATGTTCAAACATAGATATAAATCCCATATATAAATAAATTAAACATTATTGCTCTAGAACTAGCTCAAGACCATAAGACCCTAGAGTCTGTGAACAAGAGAAAATATATATGTGCAAGCTTAATTTACTTTAATTTGAAGTTTTACTATAATAGTTTAAAATCCCTAAAACACTGTGCTATTATAAAATCAAGTAACCCACACATTGCCAATTCATAGAACAGATATCTGGATAAATCAAGATATTAAAAAATATTATTTTTTAATAATTCCTTAATAAATTAACTAATAAATTATTAAGAAAATTGACAAATGACATGATAATTCCAATTTTCATATATTTTATCAAAAATATATAATTTCAAAGAGCAAGTAATCTTTAACTTATGGTTGACTTATTAATTCTATTAATTAATCTTTACTTTAAATAAAATTATCTTCCCTTTCGGTGACTAAAATTGTAAATCAACTTTCCAAAAATAAAAAAATTAAATTAACTAAATGACTTTTTCTCTTTTTTTTATGAAAATGAAAAGGCCCTACACTATTATATTTTGGAGGGAAAATAAGATAAAGAGAAAAAAGCATCTTTCAATAAATACAAAAAAATAATAAAAGTTATTCAGTATTACCAATTATTATTTTTTTTAAAAATTATCTGTAAATGTAGATCCATACATTACAATATCCTAGACTACCATGGGTTTTTTTCTTTTGAGTTCTTTAGTAGTTGTAATTTTCAATTTTCTTCCTGTTGGTTTTTATCTTGTAAGGTTCTTCAATAACATATATTTCCAGGGTAATGTACACAGTTAAATTTAGTTGTCAAAATATTTATTAAAAATATTAAAAAAAACACATGAATAATAAAATTGACAATGTACATTGATTATTAATTTATAAAAGGCTGATTAGATCCAAGATTGATTGATTAATTAGGAAATAATGCATAGATACTAGGTCAAAAGTTTAAAAACTGAAGGATAGACAATGATTAGCAAATAAAACTATAAGACTAGTTAACAGCCACCACACTTTTTAACACTAATTCAGATACACTATATTACATAAATTCAGTATTGATACAGAGGTGAGTTACCAGATGCATCAGCTTATCAGTAAGTGATTCTGGCTGAAGTTTGATAATATTCAAAGAAGGAATCACTTTATTATAAGTATAATCCATTAGAGATAATGTGAGAGTATCCAAATGATTTACTACAAAGTTACCCCGAATTGATCTGGATGAATAAATAATCAGGATCAAAGTTTATTACATGATATTTTTCTAATCCCACATATCAACAAACCTATTCTTCAAAGTAAGGAGCTGATCTCGAGTTTTAATTTTAGCCAACTTTCTTCTTGGAAGCATAACAGATTGAACTTTTATATCAGGTAATCCACAAGGCATGAATGATCACAGTGAGAGTCTGATTACTGGTATAGATCTGGTTTTTTATACTATCTCTCAGTGAGATGGCAAGATAATAATTAATTTTGATATTATGGAAAATGAAATGTTTTGAGATAGAGAGACCTGTGTAAGAAAGAATTAAATGTTCAAAAGTCTCTTCATGCCTCTGACAGAGTTGGCACATTGATCTTTGTCATTCACCTTTTATAAGCAAAAAACCAATTAGTGTTGATTGAATTGAGGTTGATTTTAATAGTAAAGTCCAGCTATTTAGGTTCCATAGACCAATTCATGAAAAGAGAAATAATTCTATTATTAGTCAACCCCAAATGCAGCAGAAAGAAATTTATTATTGGGTGCATGAGGTTGTATGCTTCCCAGATTTTAATCCTATTATTGAATGTGTCACTAGTAATTACCATATACTGTTTGATAAGATCAATCGCTGCATCAAGTACATTTCTAGACTGAGGAGGAGGTCTATCAGTAGGCTGAATCGGCGATGTAATTTGTACATATCCAAATATGCGAATCATCATAGAGATAAAGTTAAATGATTTTTGTAGAAGAATGGCTTGTTTTGAATAAAATAACAAGCTGTTGTATTTTTTGTGATGCTGCATTAGTCTCATGCTAATAGCAGCCACTTTCCCTCTGGAGAACAAATGATCAGCAAGCTTATTGATTCTGTGAATAAATGTTTTTGTAACCTTCATTATGGGAAAATAATAGCTAATTTTGGTCATGATTTTAATGTTGAGAATGATGACCTTTGCATGGGGAGACAGGTAAACATTTGATAATCTCTTGGTTAAGCAATCCGGGGCATAAATAATATCCTTCTGAATAACTCTTGACATTTGAGAATGAGATTTGGATATGGCAAACCCTAAGAATTTTTGAGAATCTGCCTTAAATCTGGTACTGTATCTCTGTCCTGTATAAATGTTCCAAATAGCAGATTTTGAAGAACTGATAGTGAGCCCATATTTGTCAGAATATTGATCTATGCTTGGCCAATCTGGGAACTTATGCCAGGTAATTGATTCTCGATGACCTGCAGCAGAGGATTAATATATGAAATGAATAACAGAGCACTACGAGAAGAGCCCTGTGGAATGGATACATCTAGTGAAAAATATGATGATAGATTACCATCCAGTGAACCGCCTTAAATCTGGTATTGTATCTATGTTCTGTATAAAGGTTCCAAATGGCAGTTTTTGAAGAACTAATAGTGAGCCCAAATTTGTCAGAACATTGGTCTATTATAATATATAATTTAGATAAGTAGATGGATAAAGGCAAAAATATAAGCACATCATCCACATAAGCAATAATATTAATATGCTTGGCCAATCTGGGAACATATATGCCAGGTAAGTGATTCTCGATGGCCTGCAGCAGAGGATTAATATATGAAATGAATAACAGGGCACTAAGAGAAGAGCCCTGTGGAATGGATACATCTGGTGAGAAATATGATGATAGATTACCATCCAGTAAAACTACGAGATGGATTTGGGAAGACGATGACTTGCCAGAATTTGGAGAAGGATGCTAATATTGACAAAATCAAAGGCATCAATAGCAGCCCGTTTTCTGTAATATTTTATAGTGTCGATCAAGATTTTAGTTTGACCTATGGACAGGATATGAGATGAGTGCTTCTTGGCATACTGAGAAATAGAAATATTTTCTAATATTCTATCCTATCTTTGATAACAGCTTCCAGTATCTTGATGATAAGAAGAGACATAGAGATAGGATGTATGTTCTGAAGAGTGTGTGGCTGGTCTTTTTTTTTAATAAAGGGAACTAGTGCTATTGTGTATAGGTATGGAATATTCTTTTCATATTCTTCAAAATAATTTATCACTTTAAAAATAATTGGCACTGTAAAGTTACTAAGACGTTGCATGAGAAAGCATGTTAAGCAATGCAATCCTGGATGAACACTATCAGGCATAACTTACAGTTTGTACTTTATCATCTCTTCTGTAATGCCAAGATCCTCCAGAATTGCAGTTCCAGACCAGCTGGAATCAAATACATGTTGATTAGTCCAATTTCTGTTTGAAGAATTTAAATATCTCATAGATCATTGGAATGCCAACATACAATGAGCCATCTATTTTAAGCATGTTTGGTGTAGGGACCTTCTTGCTAGCTCCTAAAGCCCATTGAAAGTAACCCCTAGACCAACAGTGTTGTTGAGCAAGAAAAATTTTGACCCTTTTAACAGACAAGTAGTCAGCCAAGGCATTCTGTTTAGCCTTATATTTAAACTTCAGAGACAATATATCTTCAATAGTAAAAGATGCTGATGTATAGGATTTGATATGATTGCTAATTTCATCCATGTCTTTAAGAGAGCAAGTGGTCCTTTGCATTTTAATGTGTGATGAGAAATTAATGTCTGAAGTATGCCAATGGAAGCAAACCAGGCTTCTTCTATGGGTCTGTTAAATATATCTTTTTCGAAAATATATATATGCCTCAGAAGAAATAGCCACTGTAATTGTAGATCTAGTTAGTAATCTAAATGAGGAGTAGCATTGTTGGTTGCTTCTATTTGAATACATAATGCTAGATGATCGGAAATACTACATGGTCTAATATGGCTAAAGTAAGAAAATGAATATCTGAATTATAAAAAAAGGGGGTCTATTAATGATTTATATCTCTTTGTATAAAACTAATATGAATTTGGAGGCAAATCACTTTGTCCACTCATAACCAATCCATCAATCAGATGGATGAAACTGCTATTAAAATCGGTCATATGTAGTGTTAAAATCTCTGAATACTACAATAGGCCAGCTATTACAAGACATTGTCATATTGATTAAGTGATAATACTAGAAATACTATAATTGGAGTGAGCAGCATATGCATAAATTAGATTAATCGCCATGTTATGACAGATAACAAGGACAGACAAAACATCAGAGTTAATGCATACAATTTTAAATTTGTTTGGTGGAAATTTATTATTTACTATAATTCCAACACCAGCAGAAGCTGTAAGGTTTGCTGAAAATTCAGTATAACCAAGATTATTAAGCTTATCAATTATTCTATGATCTGAATTTTGATGATGTTTTATCTCTCCCATGAAGAAGGTGTGAGGCTTGTTGGTCATGATGTATTGTTCAATGGCATACACTCTTTGCATTGAGTTTATTCTTCTAACATTAACCCCAATAAACTTATAAGACATTATTGAATTATAGAAATTTACTTGCTACCGCAAAGCACCAATTAAGACATGTTGTTATTATAGAGAGTGAAAGGTTCCATTTTCTCTCTGATCAATGATTAAAGTTTTATTTGTGGATTCTGAGTTTATATTTTGAAATTTTAATTCTGAGTTTATCATTTGAAATTTTAATTCCATCACAAGATGAACCAACCATTGACTCTTGGTCATTGAAGCAGTGTAGATCACCCATAGAGTTCATACAAAGATAAACAACTTCCTCCTCATTTTGTAAATTATTATGATTAAGGTTGTTTACATCGCTTCTTTTTTTTAATTATGGGTATATTAGTCTTATGAGTTGGCTTGTTATTTAAGCATCTATTCTTTTTTCCCATGACTATTTTCATCTTCAGAACTAGATTGATTAATAATTGAAGATTTGTGATTTTTCGTGTTGTATTTGTCAGCTGCCATATCTATTGGGGTTTCATCAGCAGAGCTGTAGTTAGTTTAATTTGATGTGTGAATCCAGAGGTTGACTTCGTGCTTTTTATTTTATTCTTATTTACCTTTTGAGTAGTAATTGTTGTTAGCAATTTACCTAATTTATATTCATTTGGCTTTCTATCATCCCTAGTTGTAACTTCTTGTACACCAGACTGAGCCGATAAGTACTCTGGCTGAACATTTTTCTTATTATTTTCAGATTCATTATTTTGTAAACAGGAGTCTGACTTTTGATTGCTAATGCTCTGAGGAGAAATTTTGGATTTTATTGTTATGTAATGATGTAATTGTGAAGAGGTTTTAACTTCATTATTCACAACCTGGGAGCTGTATATTGAGTGTTCATCATTATTAAATTCCAAGTGTTCAACCTGTGTAACTCCAGGGACTAGTTTGGTTTTAATTGGTGTCTTTATGATCATCTTGGTTTTCATGTATTGTTGACTGTGTAGAATAAGTTGGACTATGGAGTCCTTAACTGAAGATTGGGTTGTCATGACCACAACCTTCCTACATTTATGATAGGTGCTCTTTTTCAGACCACAATTAATGCAGAATCTTGAAAAGCAGCCTTTCACCAAGTGTGTTCTTTCTAGGCAGTAAAAATACTGAGGTCTTACTCCTCAAAAAGAGAAAATCATAGGTGAGGCCTTGGAAATATATTATCATAGAGATATTGGTAGGATTTACATTTTGTTTCAGAGCTAGTTGGAAGGTTGCTGTAATAGAAAGTATTTAACTACTTACACTGAGGTATTACTCCTCGAAAAGAGAGAATCATAGGCGAGGCCTTGAAATATATGACCGTAGAGATATTAGTAGGATTTACATTTTGTTTCAAAGCTAGTTGGAAGGTTGCTGTATTAGAAAGTATTTAACTACCTACATTTTCTTCCAGAAGATAGCTAAACTTGCTGACTTTTCCAAAGTTATTAAGCACTTCTTGTAGGTGATCTTCAGAAAAGTCATAATGCAATTCTTCATCTTTCCAAACAAAGTATTTGGTCTGGAAAAGTTGATGTAACATATAAATTTATTGCCTAATATTTTCATGTTTTGCTTAAAGTTGATTTTAGCGGCCCAACTGTTGAATTCAATAGCTATATATCGATCATTAGGGTAGTTCAGAATTCTATGAATACCACTCCCAATGTCCTGTTGCTTAATGGATTCAAATAATAACTCAGTGGTGAATTTAATCAATGTGCATTTAGCATCTGTGATTGCTAATATTAGGTTTTTATCATCCCTAAAGTTTAGCAATGATTTATAGAGACTGTTTGGAATAGTGCTGTTGAAACAATAGCTAAGATTGTCATACAGCTGTTCAGTGAAATTATCAGTGGTAAAATTTATATGTATTATTTATGAGGTTATTGTGGTAATTATCTTGATTTGATTTTACTTCCATTAGATCAAGCAGTTTTAGATTGTTACTAATGTTGGTCGAATTTTCGGTTTTTTTCAAATGATTTGGATTTCAGAATATTTGCATAAGTAGGTGTATTGCTATCATTATTGGTATACTGAATATTATCTAGCTGTATTCTATTTTGTGTATTACCAGAAAAGTCTTCCTTAATCATTTTTTGAAAAGTTTCCGTCGTTCTAGCCACATTAACGTCATTTACGATATTTTGCGCCACCACTGGCAAAAAATTTTTTTTTAACATAATCAAAGGTATTGCTGTTATTTATAATGAGATGTATAGCTACTTTATTATGAGTACCATCATTAGAATTTGTACTAATAATGTGTAAGAGTATATCTGTTTGATTATGAAATAGAATTGAGTTCGAACAATTTTCTAATGTCTTTTTCCCTATAGGTTGCAAATTCGATCTAACGTTATAATGGTAGACTGTTTTTCAATATTAGAATTATTTTTAGACAAGGAATCATCTAAAGGGGAAATTTCTGTACATATATCTTGCTTAGGGATGAAATTTTATTTATTTTAGTGTGTTTTTTTGCAGTAGGAGCTTTGGAATCAGTTTCCTTATTTGAGATTGCATTATTTTCCATTTCACATTGTAATAACATTATATCAGTATGTGAGCGGTAAGTATTAGATTTTTCTTTCCTAATACTTCCAGGTTATATAATAATAAAGAAATAGGCTTACCTCGCCTTGCAGTAAGCAAAATTTCTGTTTTTTCTTTTTCTTTCTGTAATAGTTAAATTTATGCACTTTTAAAATAGAATATTTCCAAGTTTTACACAGACTAGATCTATTCATTTTTCCAATATAATAATTTACAGGAATCAAGGTAGTATAAATGGTAGTTGTATCTCAGGTAATGGCAAAATCATCATCACCAAATAAAATAAGATATTTCAATTAAATTAATTTTAAATAATGACATAAAATATTAAAAGTAATAAAGTAAGATACTGAAATTCAGAGATATTATTACAAAGTATGATGTTAAAGTAATGTTTAATATCACAAAAATATATATAAGCAATTTTATAGCTCAAGGAGCAAGAGCAATTTATAGAAATCACTCAGAGAGATCAGTCAATTAACTTACTATTGTAAAAATAATTAACTATATCCACCAGCATTATAATAAAAAAAAGGTAAGTAATACTCAAAATAACCATTCATCACGAATGATCCATCAATCAAATTACATCAGAATAAAATCAATAGTCATCTGGTGCTGGATTTAAACAATACAAAATATAAATCAAGTCAATCTGATGACTGGATTGGAAATGGTCTTTTGTAGACCAGGCTAACTATTGACCACTGCCAACTTGGGCAATTATTTAAACAATTTGGATGCACAAACTAAATGCTCTTCCATAGAATATATAATCAAAACAATAATGATGGGATATTAAACATGCTGATTATCATCAATGTTCTGGCCACATAGTTCCATTAATGTACTGACCAATTATAAACTGAATTTCTAATATACTAAACTAAATAAAATATAGTGCAGGAGCTTTAAAGAATATAATCTTATGTGACAAGTAGGATGATGATGATTTATCATCACTGAATGCTCAAAAGCACTTAAAAGATATCCCCATTCATATAATCAGACCATTACGCACGAATCTAGCTCAGAATAACATAAGCTCAAGCACTGTTATGGTGACCAAGAAATGATGCAATACAATTTTTAACAATTGAATACAAGTTTATTAATAACAATAACAAAAAATGAAGTTAAGTTCTGCAGAATCTGGCTATACACATATAAATCAAATCTTTTGATTTTGATTTGTGATTTGCAAAATTACTATACACAACTCAAATTATTACATTGATTTACATATATGTTCCAATAGATTTATTTTAAACCAGACAGCACACAGACATGTGGTTTAATATAAAATAAACATTTTTGAATTGATATTTAATACTAAAAAATAATTAAATTTTATATATGTCTCTTTGATACTTCTTAATATATATACAGACATGTGCAGTACAACTGATTTATATTTCAATCATCATATAAATACAATAAATGATTAAAATTTACCTATATGTATTGATTAATATAAAAACAAAATTCAATTTATTGCATTGTGGTTTTCAATGCCTCTTAATGGGTTCACCTACAATATATATATATGTCAACAGATGGCGTTCTACCAAAAACACCATCAAGCGTATGTTTACATAAACGTCAGAGCATGCATTCACTATCTCTAACTTTAATTCCACTTTCAGATCATGATTTCAAGCTAATTGATATCATCAGTGAAAGACAGGAATTTTAGAAACTAGATCTAAACACAAACTCTGAGCGTTTATGAAACAGTTTCTATTCAGCTTTCAAGCGTGAATCTTTTAGACACGTAATGTCTTCAAACTCAGCATAGCAAGCCAGATAGCTACATGGGTCTGATCTCAGTTCAGCATCACCACATAGTAGAAGCCTCTGCAATATATATCATTGCTAGAAAGACCTCAAAGGTACATTTATGAAAAACAAAAAACCAAGTTAAAAACTTGCTAACGCTTGTATTTATGTCAACAGATGGCGTTCTACCAAAAACACCATCAAGCATATGTTTACATAAACGGATCATTCACTATCTCTAACCTTAATTCCACTTTCAGATCATGATTTCAAGCTATTTGCTATCATCAGTGAAAGACAGGAATTTTAGAAACTAAATCTAAACACAAACTCTGAGCGTTTATGAAACAGTTTCTATTCAGCTTTCTGAACTGAGATCAGATCCATGTAGCTATCTGGCTTGCTATGCTGAGTTTGAAGACATTACGTGTCTAAAAGATTCACACTTGCAAGCTGAATAGAAACTGTTTCATAAACGCTCAGAGTTTGTGTTTAGATCTAGTTTCTAAAATTCCTGTCTTTCACTGATGATAGCAAATAGCTTGAAATCATGATCTGAAAGTGGAATTAAAGTTAGAGATAGTCAATGCATGCTCTGACGTTTATGTAAACATACGCTTGACGGTGTTTTTGGTAGAATGCCATCTGTTGACATAAATACAAGCATTAGCAAGTTTTTAACTTGTTTTTTGTTTTTCATATATATATATATATGCATTCTTTAATATACAATGAATATATTTCAATTGATATTCAATAATGGCAAAAAATGATTAAATTTTACATATGTGTTTACTTGACATTCATTAATATGTATACACAAACATACATGTGACATTATAATTTCTAAACATAGCTGAATAGTCACATACAAACAAAATTTAATTAAAAATTTACATATATATGTCTGTGTATTCACACACTGATGTTTACATCATATTTTAATTTAACACAATAAAAAGTTATTCAAAATATACTTTCCATAACTAATTCCTTGGGTAAAATGTACTAAGAGTAGAGTATGTAAATTTCACATATGCATGTGTAATATATAAAATATAATTTGAATTAGGTATTAAACTTTATTACAGCTTTCTCTTTTTCTTTTAAAAAAAATATAGTCAATTTTGATAAGTTAGAAAAGTTATTTTTTATCAGATTACTCTCAGTCAATTATAAATGCTTTTAAAAAAAATACTCTGGCAAACTTCTTTTGTTTTCTTTTTCTACTCTAAAAGATTTTGGAGTTTTAGAACTATCTATGGATCAATCATTTCATTCAAGCAAAATTTACTTATTATCTTTTAAAATATGCATATTTTAAATCATTTGGAATTATTCTCTTTATGTATGTATGATTGTGACAGGTTGCTTTTAATTATAATGATTTTAGAATCTTCTATTCTTTAAATTTCTCTAAAAGATTTTAAAATAACTTTTAAATGTTAATTCTGACTCTTAGATTTTCTAGAGTTATTTATTTGTGTTACTCTTTTTTTAAAAAAATATAGAGTTTAAATGATGTAAAATAATACTGTTCTATATTATATATTACTATCACAGGTTGAGTTTCTAAATTAAATCTAGATATTTCAAAATGTCTTCTAAATGAATTATGTAAAAACAACTCACTTTTGTATATATGTTTATTGGTGCTTCCCTGCATATAGGCACAACAGCATAAATATAATTACTTCATCAACTGATGGTTTCTCTTGGTGGAGACCAGTCTAGGATTGTCATAATTGATAGAGATATATAATTCAGGTAATTTGTTGGTCTTAATCGGTTCCCTTCTGTCCAGAATTGGCATACTTTAGGCAAACTATTTTCTAGAACACATTCCAACAGGTTAGACTCATTAGAAGTTAACCCAGACTTCACGTGAATCAACTCCAGCATAGTAAATTAGTAATCTTCAGCTAGACTTGTCCCTTTTCCTTCCTTAAATTCTTACATCTTCATAGCAGTTCTCTGTATAATTCTCTCTGGATAGATAATTGCTGCCAACTACAACAAGCTGCAACAAAATATTATAATCAAATTTTGCAGCTGTCCAATTTGGCCTACTGCTTTTCAAAAATATTAAAGCCAACTGAACTGATATTTTTATCAGCCCTTTTTATAAGAGTCATCTGAGGTGATAAAAACTCCTTACTTGAAAACAGCGCCTTTTCTGTCTAAGCCTTATTTTGATTAAAAGACAATTTTAATCAAAGGCTACTTTTAGATTTCTACTAAAGTGTCATCTACATGTTTTTACTTAGAGAATTGTGCACAAGCATTAATTAAAAAAATTTTCAACTATAAATCATACTTGTTTTTAAATTCAAAATCCGAATACAATATTAATTTATTTATGATATCCTTTAAAATGTTTTAACTTATAATAAAATTCTATTTTAAACTCAGAACTATTTAATTCTTTTACTAGGATTATTTTATTCCAGGAAATATAGAAAATACCTACAAAATTTTTTGTCTGTGTTTATTTCTACTTTCCCTTTATTTTATATATATATGCACACACAGAACCATGTAATTGTGTTCCGTGTAACCCAGATGGTTACAATATATACAACATTGTATATATTTAGCTTTGCTCATTTCTGAAACAATAGTGGTGATGCCATCTCTAAAAATGTATGAGCAAATTTTTGCAAAGCAATAGTTTTATAAATGTTGATATTTGGAAACATATATAATGCTATATGAAAATGTTTTAAATGCTTTTCTACATAATATATATATATACACACACATTATTTACTTTTTAAAATCATTACTTTAACGATACTCCAAGCTCATTAAATTTCTTGTACAGTAATAAGTGTTGTTTATTCAGTGATATTATAGATTTTAGATTTTCTTTTGATCCTTTTACCTAGTTGCTATGACAATATATAATTGAAAGAAAAGAAAAATGATTACTTTCTGATCTCTTGAAAGAACAGCAATTATAAGTAGCTAGGAGATGGAAACGAAATAAATATTAAAAAAGATTTTAATGACAGAAACATAAATAAACATCTTAATCGCTAATCATTTTATACTAAAGCTGTATATGTTTTTTATAAGTTTGACTTTCTAAAGATACAGTTTATGTCTACTTATCAGCCCACCTGGAATTTATTTTTGTCATATATTTGTGAGTAATAATAATAAATAGCTATTACTAAATGAGTATGACCATTCTAACTCAAAAAAAAAAAAGAAAAGAGAGAAAACTATTCTAGAAATGAGTTTTGGGATGAATATACAAACTAATCTGTCAAAAATAAATACTTCTATATATAAAATATGCTGGCCCATTTTTCTATTTACCTGATATTTTACGATGATGTCTTAATTTCTTCAAAACAACAACAACAACAAAAAAACCTTCCTTTCTGAAATATTAGTTTCTCCACTTTCTAAATATTAATCTAACGCGTTTTCTAAATAAATATTAATAAGTAAAAATGATATACAGCATCCTTGTGGGATTCCTCTTTATATACTCATTTCTTCAATCTCATTATTCTCCAATATGATTCTTATTCTTTGAACAATATACATATTTCAAGTCAATCTTGTCTCTTTCCAAAATACTTCTTTATTTTTCAAGATGGTCATAAGTTTATTTCAGATTACATTATCAAATGTTTTATCCAAATCCACAAAATATATACTAAATATTTGTATCTTTTTTAATATATCTCTCTGCAATCATTCTAATAACACCCATAACAACTTTTGCACTTTCCCCTCTTTGAAAAAACAAACTGTTCCCCTCAAACATAATATTACTATTTTCTTATAAATTCACAATAATATTTTTGAAGCAAGATATATATATATAGTTCAATAATATATAATTTGCAACCAAAAATAAAAAAATCCTAAATATGATTAAAATCACAATAACAACAAAAAAGAGCAAAATACATAATTATACATAGTCTAATATAATAATAATAAGAATATTTTTTTCCAAATCTAAACTCACATCTTTTAAACTTAAATTGTAATTTTCTTAAACATTTATTTACATACTTGTGATAAAAATTCTATTATTCATTTTACATTTTATATATTAATACAATCAAGAGTGAACTGTGAACAGAAATATTGATCGTGACTGAACATTTATTTTTGTTCTCAAAAACTCAGTCCTACTGACATTTAGTATTTTTCAAAGTTAGAACAATCTTTGTTAATTCCAGATATTGAACAACAAAATTTAAAAAAATCCTATGTTTTATTTATGATTATTTAAGTTCTATTTTAGGTCTTAGCAATAATAGTTAATGAATTTTCCCTACAGATTCCATGACATTGTTAAACAAATATTCTTAATTGACATTTTTGGACATTAATTTCAAGAATGAAATTTACATTTCATAATTTGTAGATTATTGTAAGGATATCTGAAAATTCTCAAACATTAAAAAAAGAATAAGTTCAAAAGAATGAAGCCTGCACATAGAAACCAACAACAAAACATCTATAATATAATGTGGATTGTGATTTTATAAATTAAAATTATAAATAAGTTTAATTTTGATACAATTTTTGAAGTTTTCTAAAAATTTTACTACAAAGTTTAGTTTTTTGAGTTTTATATATTAAATAATGCTCAATATAAGTTATTTTTCTTTCTACATTAAGATTTCTGAGACTAAAAAATAAATAACTTAAAAACTCTTGCAAAAAAATTGAAGAGCTTTCATGTTTCTAAAAAAGAATTTAATTTCAAAGAGCTGTTTTGCATTGGACATTTCTGTAGATGAATCAATGCAGTTTAACACATAAAAATTAATTGAAGTTTTGCATGGTTTAGTACAATGGTCATCAGGTCAATTAGAGTTCTACAGTTCCAGTGCTTAAACTTCATAGGAATTCCTAAACAGTCAATTGATCATTTATGAAGTGATTTTAATTTTTTTAATCATTAAAACTGTGTAAACCTCTAATATTTATTTCACTTGATATTTAACCTTCCAACATGTTCAAACTGCATTAATAAACTTACAAATTCTTGAATAGATCAATTTATACTTTCAAGCCTTCAAAATTAAGATGAACATAATACATATTGAGATTTAATATTTAAATAAAAATACAATTTATTTTCAAACCAACCAAATGCAAAGGAAATGAATTGTAAAATTAAAATGAAACAAAAAAAAAACAACCCACCACCAACAAAACATTGGAACAAACACATAACTTGATTTAAAAAAATCTTGATGACATCTTGGTAATTCATTACTGCCTGCAGAGAATCCACAGATGTCAGTGTCATTGTTTTATACATCAAACATTTAACAGCTGAACACAGAAAAGCAGATTAGTAAAAGAGTATAAAATTTCATTGCATCTTCATAAATATTTTAAATAATATTTCTATAGTTTTATATTCAACTTTAATTTTGTCTGTAAACTAGATAAAAAAAAAAAAAATAAAAATATAAATGTATTTAAGAAATCTCTGCACTAAACAATCTTTACTTTGTTTGAAGTACTATCTATCTCCAAGCACCCACTCAAGATTGATTGGACATAAAATTTTATATTTGATCATTTAATTCACTCATTGAAAACCTTAAAGAATGCAGGATATATTTTCATATTATGCTAATGATTTTATATACTTATATGTAATTCTGAACACAATATTTATTTTTAGTTAATGCTTATGCTCATAAATTTAGACTCAAATCTGAAGTAAAATTTTATTTTATTTTATATAACTAAGATGTTTAAAAAAAAAAAACACTATTTTTTTTTTTTAATAGACAGCCAAAAGAGGTACTAGCTAATCAACCACTATCATTTGAAAAATGGATATTCAGCTATATTTTGATAGAAAGGAAAGAAAAAAAAAGAAACTATTTTTTGAAAATGCTTTTAGGGAACATTGAATAAAAAACTGTCATATTCTAAAAAAAATAAAAATAAAAAAAACCCTAGGCATCTGGTTTGTCAGATGACTTTTGATGATGTTATGATTGTAAAAAAATAAAATAACCATAATATAATGCAACTTAATTGTAGTTAAAAGAGTATCATATCCATAAATGATAAGCTCATGAATACCTATACTTATATTACTTCAATGCTAGAAACCACCACATCACTACTAGATTTATATAGATAACAATATATTAAACAAAAAAAATAAATCCTTTATTTGTTTAATTAATCTTACATCAACTTTTCATATTGCTTCTTGATTCATAGCTCTGAAACAAATTAATTTTGTTTTTGTATATTTACATTCTAATTATACTCCTTTCTTCACTTAAAATCTTCACTTCATTTGTGAAGCCACAATCCAGTCATACAACCATACGCCAAAGCAGTCAAGTTATAATAGATAAAATGTTTTCTTTTTTAAACCAAAAACTTTATTTGATATTAATTCATCTAATTAAGTATCTCTTGCTTCATTTTAAATCCTAGTCTCTATAATACTAATAGACAATATAAATCTTTAATAAATTTTATTTTAATTTTACTAAAACTTATTTCCAAGTTCAAAGTTGTTGAATTTAATTATCAAGTTTTTAATTACAAGGTTATCAGAGGAGCTAAGGTCCTACAAAACTTTCAGCAGGCCCTGCATAGAATCTTAAACTAAAGCTTTGCTCAATTATATTTGTAAAGACAAAATTATACTGAATTAATAATAATTGACAATGTTAAATGCAACAATTTATAAAACTTCTAACAATAATTAAGCTCTTTTATTATTAATATAGGGTAGAAAATCCATAAAGTGAATGCAGAGTTCTCCTCATCCCATTCAAACCATGTTCAGAATAAAACACTATAGTAGGATAAAATTTCAGTATTTCTTTAGCATTTCGATAATATTTTACTGTCAACAACCAAGAGTTTGATTTAAAGATAAAAAAAGATGGTCACAATAACATAACGTAGATAAAATGTGGATATATTAAAATTGAAATGTATGACCTTTAAACTAAATGCACTTTATACATAAATAATACATTAAATAATTTTCTTTAAAAAAATAATTTATTTTAAAATAATAATAATTATTTAACCATTATAATTTAAACAAACTTTTTTTATATTCTTTATTTAAAATTTTAAAACATTAACTCCTAGGTATTAAATTTACACATATAATTAAACATTAGTTGTATATTATATAAATTTGATACAAAATAAATATAAACATATCTGATACTAAATGACCTAAGTTTACTGACGTAAATACTTGATTATAATAAACTCGTAAAAACTAGATTTTATAATTTATCAAGCTACAAATCACTATATATGATTAACAATTAAACATTGAACAAAAATATATATTAATCATCACTTCTTTATAATGGTTTTAGACCAGAGGCACTTTATAATTTTAAAACCTGATTAGCTGACACATAATTTTATGCATTTATAATTAGAAGACACTAAGTTTATTTAAATAAACTAGATAAGATCTTACTTTTGGCTTAAAAATAGCAACTGAGTAACTTTATCTAGTATATATATATTAATTTAAAAAAAAGTTAACTTATTTTAATATACAAAGTATAATAATACCAAACTGTTTGTTGTTACATAAATAAGTATATTTTTAAAAAAATATCAACAACATTATAAATCAAAAAATATTTTAAATTAAATAATACTCATAAACGTTTTGAGGAAAAAAAAATTGAAAGAAGGCAGAATTATTTTATGAGTCGGATCTGTTCGGTAGGAATATAAGATAGTTAGGTAACATTGATGATTAATTAACAGCCAAAAGATATTACAAAGCCATTGTGCAATGTGAATTTTCAAAAATGCCACTTCTATATAAGATGTATAAATAAAGCAAAATACAAATGGGAGAACATTCATTCAAGACAAATAGAAATGTTAAAAATTATTTAATTTTATTACTGGTAGGCAAATTAAAAAAAGTAGGTAAAATTGCCATTACAAGCTTTAAAAAATAAAATTGCCTTCAAATAGCATATAACAAAGTAAAAGCTTCTCCAAAAAAGCTCCATTGAAGAGAAATCATTATTCACAAAACTCCAATTCTAGATGTAAGGATTTGAGCATTTTCTATCTTTGTTCTACCATCTAGTTAGAAATAGCCAAATACCTATTTGTTGACCACTATTGGATATTTAGTTGAGTTGGTTATGGCACAGCTACTGATAAAAAATGCTGTTCAGAATTTTCAGCCAGTGTCAACAATTCATTTTACTTCTTGGGCTTGAATATAGTTGATTTAGCCTAGTCTTTTAGTCAATTTCTACTGGTGTGTTTTTTATCTGTCCTGCTTCATTTATAAACAACTCTCCAATAAATCATCTGAAGCTTTTTGTATGGAGATGGCATTGGTAAATCTTTGGCTTTATTTCATTCTTTTGTGACCATCATTACTACTATTTTTGTCAGTTTCACATTTATTTGATGATAAAAGTTGAATCTCAAGTAAATATTGATTTATTAATTTTTTTAAAAAAAATCTGAAGATGTCAATAGTTCCCAGAGGAAAACTGCAAATAAGCTGACAAAAGCCTAGAAGGCTGCTGATTGGTAGATTCTTTGATTTTGGGCATATAAACAAATTAGCAAAGTTCTCTTCTATTATTAGCAATGAGCAAAAAAAATATATTTTTTACATAGTTTATTTAAATACTTATAATTATTTTTATAAAATACTTTTATAATAATTATTCATGTTTACACTTACATTTTTTAAAAATATGTTTATTTTTAAAAATACGAGTTAAGAAATTTAAAGTAATGATAAAAAGGAAACTATCCAACCAATGTCATAATTAAAAACTTTTGTCATAGTTAAAATTTTAGAATAGAAGTTCATAGCGGTATAATGACTCACAAAATGAAATGCAATCAACAAAGATAATCAGCCAATAAAATATATTTTATTTTATTTCACTTTGTAGGTTTTTTTTTATGTTTATAATTTTTTTGGATGTTTTTCATATATATATATACTTATATTTTTAACAGATCAAGTCCACATATTAAATTCTAATACAAAATAAAAATTTGAAGTGTTGAACATTTGCAAAATTGTCACCAAGAATAATAATGGAAATGTCAATATGTTAAAAATAATGAGTTTTATTCTGCCCTTAATTATGTATATCAAAAAGTTCTATATTTTATTTTTTAACCTTAGGAGCATTTCTGCCATTCCCATTATTTTAACCTGATTCTTGTTTATATCTTCTGTTTGTAATAGTTTTCTCATGCCTTGAATAAATTTATATTTGGTCTTCACCCTGTCTATAATTCAGTTTAATGTCAGATGTATTTTTTTTCTTCTAACAGATAGCTAAAAGATATAACACTTGATAGTGTTTTGAAACTTCTATAATGCAGTCTTGTACTTAACTGCCAAAATACTTAGTCATCTAAGATAGACTTGATTTCTTCATGTAGTAATGTAATCTCTACCTAAAATTCATTCACTGGAGTCTGTTCTATATCTGTGTGTAGTTCATAGATAAATAAATTTCAATGCTCTCCAAGGTCTTTACATTAGGTTATTGAATTATAATCACTCTTTCATTAGTGTCATTCATTATAGTGCTGTCCAAGCTGTTGTACTACAGCTGATTGGCATAGTTTTTTACACCTGATGAGCATGATATTGGCTAAACTCTAGATTCAATCATTATCCATCTGCTATCAAAAATTTAGATTTAAGTTTGGGTTATGACAATATACCTTCTTTACTTATAAATGATGTACAGAATACTTTCCTACTCACCTACCTTACCTTCTTGATTGTTCCATTAAATATTATATTTTTTCCAACTCCCTTAAACTTGTCAAAGTTGTACTTATTTTTTTAAAATGATTCAGGAGATAATGTTAAGAATTACAAACTGCACATATATTTGATACATTTGTAAAAAAAAAATATTTATGAGATGCCACATAGTTTTTACCTAATAGATTAACTGAGACTAATTCTCTAACAATACTTGACCAAACTGCTAATGTTTTTAAGAATCAATACTGTCTAGATGTTGTCTATTTTAAATCTATTCAAAGCATTTGATAAAATGGACCACATTGTTTCATAAAATGTACAAAGTAGGTTTTCATCTTAATTTGATTAATGGTTTTAATCTATTGTCAGGGAAAGAATGGCTTATAATGTCTCAAGTTATATACTATGATTTAAATATAAAAATTAATAATGAAGATATACAATTCTGGAAAGATTATAAATTTAGTAAAAAATATTACAGCTTAGCACTGCTTTTGACCAAGTCAATCCTATTTTTAGGACTAACAGAAGTTTGTTTAAATTAGTCCTATGAATAGGACAGACCTGGTTAAAAGCAGTGCTAAGCTGTAACTATTTTTTAAGAAATTTATCTTTTCAGAATAGTGTGCCTTCACTATTAATTTTTATATTCAAATTAAGGAAAGAAGTAATTTAATTGAGTTATACAATCATAACTTTTGTGCTATACAAATGATTGTAAATTATGTAAGATTATTAACCCAATTACTGACTGCATTCTTTCACAAAAAGATATTAACAATTTTTGCAATGTGATAAATGCCCCAAAATCTGAAAATGTATATTGTCCTTATTATATCAAAAGCTCTAAAATAAATTTGATTGATATTCAGAAAGACCTCAGCATTATATTTGAAGCAATGGGATCATTTTGTTACCACAATGAAACAATGGTAAATAAAGCTTTTAAAATTATGGACGTGATTTTAAGGCATGGTAAATAATTTAATAATTCTATAGAATATAAATTATTTTTCCCTTTGGTTCTGTCAATTTTGGAATATGGATCTGTTGTTTGGAACCCAAGTTCCAAACACAATATTATCAGAATTCAATTTATATGTCTTTAATATATTAAATTAAATAATCATTATCTATCCCTATCTGTCTGAAGAAAGATTATATGTTAAATTCTTATATAATCTTGTCACTCAGAAAATTATTTCAACAAACAAAATCCTAAATATTGTTATTAATAATTTCACATGATCACCATCTCTTATACTAGCACATAATTAAACAAGACAAAACTCTCCATACAGTAGTGCCAGACACCAAAATGTATGGGTGCTGAACTATGTTCAGACCCATATGTCTATATAAGCTATTGAGCTTAGATGGAAAATATTGTATTTTCAATTTCATTCTCATGGTTTTGTAGTTAAATAGAGATAAAAGGTGGTTGCTAGAGGATTGCATTAGATCCTAAGATCTAGGTGCAGTGCTCTCAGATCCAAGGCTCCTAACTGATGAAGGCCACAAGCCAGAAATTAGTCTGGGGATATTGGATGCCCAAGCCTTCTGGCATCCATTGATTAC
Source organism: Epiperipatus broadwayi (assembly GCA_028023455.1). NCBI lineage: Eukaryota > Metazoa > Onychophora > Udeonychophora > Euonychophora > Peripatidae > Epiperipatus > Epiperipatus broadwayi. The sequence continues at coordinate 1,588,081 of JAQFVV010012633.1, read as the reverse complement.
TTTGGTTGGCACTACTGTATGGAGAGTTTTGCCTTGTTTAATAACAATTATGTGCTAGTATAAGAGATGGTGATCATGTGATGTTTAGTGGTTTAACACTAATCCTGCCTGATAGGATAGTGGTAGCTAAGGTTGTTAAAGAGACAAAGACACCAAAATGTATGGCTGCTGAACTGAGTTCAGACCCACATGACTATATAAGCTATTGAGCTTAGATTAAAAATATTATTGCGTTTTCAATTTCATTCTCATGATTTTGTAGTTAAGTAGAGATAAAATGTGGCTGCTGGAGGATTGCATTAGATCTTAAGATTTAGGTGCAGTTCTCTCAGATCCAAGGCTCCTCACTGACGAAGGCCACAAGGCAGAAACTAGGCTGGGGATATTGGATGAGTAGGCACTAAGATAGGGATTTTATGCACAAGCCTTCTGGCATCCATTGATTACTCTGGTTGGCACAGGGTGGGACTACTATATGGAGAGTTTTGCCTTGTTATTAATAATTCTAAAGCAGTATATCATTTGCTTATACTGCATGATCCACTATCTCAAGCAACTGATACACATGACTAAATACATGTAACTATATGTATGATACCTAATACATGTATTTCGTGTAGATCCAGCATTTACCAGGTGGGCCAGATCATAATCTCCCACATATATATATAGAATCAGTGCTAAGTTTATATTAAGATAACAATTCCTCAAACTTCAGGCTTCGATCGTCTTATCCATCCAACTATTCAACCATCCATTTCATTGAAAAACCAATGATGAAATGCTCAAAGCTCTTGCTGGATTTGATATTATAGTCATACACATGTAGACATTATGCTAATCTAACTTCTCATATTAGCGGACATTACATAATCATATACATTAATAAGAGAAGATAGGCTGAATTTATATTGATGTAGACATTATGTCATTTGCTTATAGTAAATGTTTCCTATATCTGTAAATAGAACTATTTGAATTCAGTATTTTTCCAGTCTATTCATCCTCCACTCTATCCCAAGCTACACATGACACACACATATGAAAACGATATATGATCACTAATATATGTATATCATGCAGAACCAGCACTCATCAGTTGGGCCAGATCATAATATCCAAACATATATACAATCAGTGCTTGGTTTATATTAAAAAGACAATGCCTCAAACTTTAATGGACAGGCTTCAATTTTCTCATCCTCCCAATTATTCAACCATGAGTGGAGAATTAAACACCTGAAAAATCCTGAGTTCAAATCTCTCTATTTACATATATAAAAACATTCAGTATAAGCAAATGGCAAAATAACTTAAAATTAAATAATACTCAGGAAATAGATTACATTTTAATATAAACAGAGCAAAACTTTCCATACAGTATTGCCACCTGTGCTAAACAAAGTAATCAATGGATGCCAGAAGGCTTGTGCATAAAATCCCTATCTAATGCCTACTCATCCAATATCCCCAATACTGTATGGAGAGTTTTGCTCTGTTTATCAACAATTAATGTGCTAGTATAGGAAATGTGATCATGTGATGCTTAATGGTCATTTTAATATAAGTTCAGCCCATTCCTCTCCTCTTAATATATATGGATATATAATAAAAGATAATATGAGGAGTTAGATTGATATAAGGTCTACATGGGCATAACTATAATATCAAATCCAACAAGGCTTTGAACATTCCATCGATGGTCTTTCAATGAAGGGGATGGTTGAACAGTTGGAAGAATGAGGAGATTGATGCCTGTTCATTAAAGTTTACAGCATTGCTATCTTAATATAGACTGAGCATTGATTGTATATGTGTGGGAGATTATGATCTGGTCTAATTGATAAGTGCTAATTCTGCATGAAATATGTGTATTGAGGATAATGCATCTTTTTTATGTATGTGGTCATGTAAGATAGAGTGAAGTATGAATAGACTGAAAAATCCTGAGTTCAAATTCCTCTATTTACCTTATTAATAATTGCTTATATAAAACATATATGTTATTTTACATTAAGGTCTGTCACTCTAACACATTAACATCTCCTTTGTTTCATTTACCTAATACTTATAATCAACATTTTTCTAATAATAATATTTTTTGTATTAGATTTAAAAAAAAATATTACTAGCCTTACAAGAAAATATGACATCTAGACATATTCATAAATTTGATATTTATACTTGCTTATTTATATTATTGTACATTAATTATGGTACAATTGGCTTAAATGATGTAGTTTTGTAAGGTAAATAAATTGAATTGAATTCAGTGAATATAAAATGTCCTGGACTACTTTGGTGGAAACATTTGTAGTGTTAAATATATTTGTCTCTTATGTATATGGGATCTATGGTGCACACCATTTGTACAGACAGGGATTTTGATAGGCTGAGTATTGAGCATAAAAAGTGTGAACAGCAAAATAAAGAACATGACAACATGTTTACATATCAATTCTATTGCCATGAGGAATAGAGACAATTCCTATTCTAATATTAAATGTCTCCACACTTATGCACACAATACTACTAACTACAATATAAATGGTATAGATTATTGATCTAAATCCTCATTTACAGTAATGATCAAACCAAGTACTTGTCACACTTAAATGAATAATTAGTAGGTAAGTTGGACAAAGCATTTGTTATATTTCCCAATCATCATTTCTTCTCAAATAAAATAAAATTAATAGTGAAAAGAAATCTATGCTGACAAGAATATTAATTTATTCATGAGCTCTAATTCTTTAGTTTAAAGAAATCTCTGTAGATCTGGGTTTGAATCCTTCCTGCATTTTATTAAATTTCCATTACTTAGTATGGATTTTTAACTTAAGAAAATGAGATCACACATTTTTATGCTAATTTAGTAACCAAACATTATGAAGTGAAAAGCTGGGAATTAAATGAAAATAATAACAGGTTTAAACTTAACAACTGCCTTATCAAGGTAATGTATAATAATAAATTCATATTAAACATTTCATGAAAGACAAATTTACAAAACGTTTTGATATGAAAATAGAATATTGATCAAGCACTTTAGAAATATAATAAGATAATAATTTGCAAACTGTTTCATTCTTAGCTCTTAAGCATAGAGTATACCATTTTTATAAACATGTATAGTTGATTGTGCATGAATATTTTAAATATTCCATAATTAATAATAAATGATATCTAGATTTCCCCCTATAAAATGCATTTTAACAATTGGGGAGAATGATATTTAAAAAATGTATATATTCCTAGCTATAACAAATCCGATGTTGCTCAGATTTGTTATATTTTAACAATGCAGAGAGAGAAAAAAAGTGTTTAATAAATACTCATGAGAACTGACCAATAAATATATAAACTGCCATTTGAATGTATGCACATAGTTATGTGTCACTTAAGAAATAAAAATGTAAAATGCCTAAAAATTAAAAGAAAAATTAATTCATGCACATTATTAAATACTTTGTAATATGTGAAAAACCGAATGATAATATCATTGTAAAAGAAGAAAGAAAAAGGAGTCTCAATATGTGAAAGAATTATGCAGTTTATAAAAAAAAAAAAAAAAAATCTAAATTTGAATCTGCTTTAGTCTGTTCTCTCTGAACTAAGTTCAATAAATGTTCCCATATTTCTATAATAAAACCAGATGGCAAAGCTAAAAATAAGATTAAAATTTTGGAATTGATAATATTTTAGAAGTTAAAATTAAAAAGTCAGCAATGAATTTTCATTCTTTCTATGTTAAGAAAAACAAATAAAGAGAGAGAGAGAGAAGAGAAAAACTGTTTTTTTCCTCTCTTCTTTTGTTTATAAAACATATGATATAATATACATAAAATTTGTAATCCACAACATGTTTTGAAAAGAGTAAACAGGTTTTTTTTTTTTAAAAAAATATTGCTTTAAAATGCAAAGGTTATACGTTCCCTAAATGGTGATGTACAAAACCATGTTGTTTGAAGAACATTAATTAGATATGAATAGGTCCGAAACAAAAAACTAGGCACTATCATTCTAATTCTAGAAGTCCAGCTGTTCATTCCAAATTGCTTTGCATTAGAGTTCATTCTATTATTGAAACAGTGTTGCCATGATCCATGTTGAAAAAAAACAACAACCATTGAATACAACTCTTTTTCCACCATCAAAGCGTTTTCCAATGCTCCAGTTACAACAGACAGTGTTATTTAGGAAAAATCCATCTATCATGTGTGGCAAGATAACCAAAAGTCATAAAAATCAAAACAACCCAGAAAATGCAGTCAGATCCAGAAATTAGTCCCGAAGTTTGAAAAACCAGCTTCTACAACACCTCTATAATGTTGTGAAGGAAGAAATGAATAGTGCAGCATAAATTGCTCGAGACCTATAGAAAGAACACCTCATATATAGCCACCAATGCTGTTGTATTTACTCTCTCTAACATTCACTAGTGTTCAAGGAGATAAGAAAGACAACAGCAAAATATTAAAAGAATGACACTGGAAAAAACCATGGTGACTGTTTCCCTAGTATTATAAATATCATAAGGTCTTAAACTTGAACTATGACTTAAACTGTTTATTTAAAGGTACTTCATTATTATATACTGCAATGCAATGAAATATAGTAATAGCTAACCCTGATAAGGATGCACATTTAGGTAACAGCATACTGAAATGTAAAAAGGAAGCTCATATTGTATTACTATCTGAGTGATTATCAGCATTAATTTCTGGAGTTATTTCTTACTAGAACTCTGATAATCCTTTGAATGTTCTAAAATCTATTCTAATCAGAATATTATTTCTCTCATATTGTTGTTTTTATTTTTTATCTTAACCTCTACTCTCATATGATTATATGTAAATTCACACCCCTACTTTTTACTACAACCAGCAATTCATATCATGATAAGCAATAAAGATAAAGAATTAAATGTAAGATTTTATGTACTGTAATTGTATGCATATTTAATAATGATAATAGTAAAAAACAATATTCAAAGTTTGATTTTAATTCATTAAGTTATTAAATACCAAAATGATTGTTTTAAATTCAAAAATATTATCTGGAAAATATATAATAGATTTAATATTTCAAATATTGAGGTATTATAGAAAAAGAAAAAAAATCATTCCTTTTGACAAACTAGGCATTAGAATCTGAAGACATGCATTCTCATCTTAGCTTAAAAGTGGTTTGACTTATAATTCCAAAGCTATAACAATAATTATAAATAAATTTTACAAACATTACACATATAGTTAAAATATAAATTTATGACAAATAAAATAAAACTAGCAATTTATTTTAAATTAATTAAAACTTCTAACATAAATTTATACAATAAATAAACAATACTATAATAAATGGCAAAGTTTACAATTAATTATTTTAAATAAAGATAACTCTAGGGCAAAATTCTCTTGGTTTTTCAAAAAGTAGTCTTATTAAAATCTTCTTTTAGAATATAAAGTTAAACATAAAAGTTGCTAAATTAATTCTAAGTGAATATTTCTTTCAAAATTTAATTGTTTCTCCCACAAGACATATTAACTTTTTAAGCATTTGTTTGAAGATGTAAATTTTTACAATAATTTTAGATTAGAAATAAAATAAAGTACTATAAATTCCATAAAGCTAACACCCAATTAAAAACAAACAAACAATAAAACTGAGGAAATATAATCATTCCTCATAAAAAATAATAATGATTTTAAATATTTTTAAAGTTATTATTAATAAATTGTTAATTTTGCCATGTAAATTTTAAATTAGTGTAACTAAGTTAAAATTATCCTACATAAAGTTATGGTTAAATTGATGCTTACAGATAATATTTCTGACAATTTCATTTGTAAACATACTCTATGTCCATTCTTTATGGGAGTTTTTCTTAATAAAATAAACATTCTATTATGTAATAATTTGTTTTCAAATTATTTAATAATAACATCACATTATAAATGAAAATGTACAGTACTAGCTGCATTTAAGCAATTTATAGACATATGTACTGAGACAGATGCTTTGCTACATCTTTAATATATATATATTGATGTATTTGAGGTGGATTTTATCTAAAATTTCTGTTTGTAAATTTATTTTAAATTTTACCATTATTTTTTATTATTATTAAATGTATATTATATAAAGAGCTCACAAATAAGCTCTTAACAAGCTTTTCAGAATATCCCTAACCTTAGACTAGTTTCTGGTACTGGCTTCCTCAGTGAGGTGCTAAAATATTCAAGCATTAGATTAAACATACCAGGACAAGCCCAGCACTTTATCAAATGGATAACTATTAAGTAGAAAATCTGAAATTTTCAAACATCCATATGTCTTCCAATCCAGCTATCTAACTTAAATAGCCATAAGGGATATATTAATAGCTTTAGCAATATAAAATGCCAAAGCCTTAATAGCAAAAAATAAGATTAAAAAAAAAATCAAGTCAGATGTCACATGATCTAATTTAAACAAGCTTGTATTACAAATGTTATATAAAGAGCTCGCAAATAAGCTCTTAACAAGCTTTGCAAAATATCCCTAACCCCAGACCAGTACACAGAAGTAGAGTTAGAAATAAATATCTTAGTCCTGCCTTATATATCCATGTAAAAAATACGGGCCACATTATTAATTTTGATGAAGCTAAGGTTATCTTCTTTGAGAATAATGAAATAAAAAGAATTAAAGAATCTTTATTATTAAAAATTTATGATTTTGCAGCAGTTAACTTATTTAAAAGTTTCTTTTAATATTAAGTGTGGATGGGACATAAATGAAATTGTGGGTAATGTTTAGTTTAAATATATTATTTTGTAGTTCTTTACACTTGAGAAGTCTGCTTGTAGCAGTAAAACCACTAGTAGTGTTTTAGATTTTATTTTCTTGGTTAGTCTCATTTAGTTGTAAATTTGATATAATTTTGATTAAAAATATGTTTTAAATAATTTTTTATGAAATTATTTTGTTTGTTTTAATCTAATTAATCTCTCATTCTCTTTTATATGACTTGAAATGGGGTATACAATCTTCAACATATCTACTGAATCATTTTTAATGCTATTTTATAAATGCATAAAGTTTTTATAGAATCACATGGAAGTTTAGGGTTGCAAAATAAGTTTTGAATCTACTTCAAGTACAATAAATGTCATTGATATAATAACTGCAAGAATTTGGTAATTATTTTTGTATTAGAAGTATTTTTCACTCAATTTATTTTTACTAATGTAGTATCAACATATGTGTGTGTATATATATATATGAGGTTTTTTATGTAAAGATTGGTTATATGGATGTTTAATATCTGTGTTTAATTGGTTTATAGATAAATAATTAGTTATTATAAATTATTGTACTTTGCACTAACTATAATTTTTGATTAAAATGTATAAGTATTTTAGTTTTTAATGAATATTAATGTGAGCACAGCTATTTTTTGTATGTGAGCATAGTCTAATTTTTCTATGTATGCACATATGTATATTTTAATTTTGGATTTTTTATTTTTATTTTTATATTTATTTTAATTTAAATAGAATTTAAGCTTGATTAGGAGGGAATGTAGTTTTTTTTTTTTGTTTGAATTTTGTCATTGATTGGGTAGATATTCTGTGTTAGATTTTGTGACCAATCAGGGGGGTTTTGTTAAATTTTTAATCTTTTACCAAATCTGTAATTTTTGATTATCGCCATTTTACTGTGTATTTTTTTTCTTTCTGATGAAAACCAGTTCTCTGGTTGAAATATAATATTATTTATTGGATTTATAAGTCTTTTTTTGTTTTTATATATATATGTTAATTCTAATATTGTCACAGATAAATAATGAATTCATAGTATTATTTCTGGGAGCTTCCATTTAATAAAAATATAATAGCTAAATAGCTGAAGTTTCAGTACAACAAGTACTTTCCTCCGAACTTCTTTCTCAAATCAAAAGAATATATGTGGTGAGATTTAAAGTCATTATTTTCTTTTCATCCTCAAATTCTATTGGTTGAGAAGTTTTAAAAAATATTTTATCCTCCATAGCTTTTTCCAAATATTGTTAATTTTCTTTAATTCACCCTTTTCATTTATGCTCTTAGGCCTTTTAAAAATTTCTATAGCTTACCTTAGCAATCTCTGGTCATATTGTTCAATTTTTGACAGAATATGTGTTTTATTAAAATTGATGTCATGGTTATTTAATTTAATGTGAAAGTAAATGGCTGTTGAATTAAATTTTTCTCTAACTGCCAAAATGTGGTCTTACATTCTTATGTTTATTCTGTGATTGGTCTTTCCAATATATGAATGTAAACAAACTCCACATGGAATTTCATATATACCATGACATCCAAAGCAATTTTATCTTTAGGGTGTTGAAATACTTCACTAATTTTTTAAATTACTATAAATTGTGTGAATATTATTTTCTTTAAAATTACCAATTTTGTCAGTTACTCCCTTTATATATGCAGAACAGTCTTAATTTTCGAAGTATCAACATCTTTTGTCTTATTATATAAAAAGCCCTATTAATAATACTGTGATCAAAACCATTAAGAAGAAGCTTTTTTTTATTGCATAGATATCTTAGTGAAAATGACTGTCATCAGAAAGTCTCTTAGTTATATCTAACAATGACTTTGTCACTGATGCTGGATGGTGATGAAAAGAAAAATATAGATATCTCCTAATATGTGTTTGCTTTCTATATATATATACGGGATAAAGAACCATCCTTCTTTCCTTCAATTAAAACATCTAAGAATGGAAGAAGGTTATTATTTTTTACTTCCATAGTAAATTTGATGTTGTTGTGAAAAGAATTTAAGAAAATTAAAAAGTCATCAAGAGCATGCTTACCATGAGGCCAAATAACAAAGATATCATGAATATATCTCAACTATACAGATGGTTTTTTAACTGCTGATATCAAAATTTTTCTTTTACAAGTTCTCCATAAAAATAGAAGCTAATGGTGGAGAAATTAATGAACCCATAGCTAAACCTGATGTTTGTTTATACACCTGACCATCAAAAACTAAAAATGTATTTAATAAGCAGCATTCAAACAAACAGCAAAATCAGGCAAATGAATATTTTTCAAAACTTCAATAGCTGGGAGATATGTACATTTTTCTTCTTGTCACCATCCAGCACAATTATCAGTGGCAAAGACACTGTTAGATAGAACTAAGAGACTTTTTGATGATAGCCATTTTGACCAAGATATCTATGCAATAATAAAAAATGCTTCTTCATAAAGGTTTTGATCACAGTATTATTAATGGGGCTTTTTTATATAATAAAAAAAAGATCACATGATCATCATTTCATATGTTTGCTTATAACTGCTATTAAAACAGACAAAACTCTCCATACAATTCTGGAATCCATTGATTACTCTGGCTTGCACTGACTGGCACTATTGTATGGAGAGTTTTGCCTCTTTAAGAAAAAAAATTTTGATACTTCAAAAATTAAGACTGTTCTGCCACATATAAAAGGAGTAACTGGTAAAATTGATAATGTTTTAAAGAAAAATAATATTCACACAATGTATACTAAATTTAATAAAAAAGTATTTCCACATTCTACAGATAAAATTCCTTTGGAGTGTTATGGTGTATATGAAATTCCATATGAAGTTTGTTTACATTCATACCTTAGACAGACCAATCATAAAATAAACATAAAAAAGGAAAAACACATTTTGGCAGATAGAGAAAAATCTAATTCATCTCCCATTTATTCATACATTAAATTAACTAACCATGACATCAATTTTAATAAAACACATATTCTGGAAAAAATTGAACAATATGACCAGAGACTGCTAAGGGAAACTATAGAGATTTTTAAAAAATCTAAGACCATATGAAAAGTGCGAATTAAAAAAAAATAATAATATCCGGAAAAAGCAAATGGAGGCTAAAATATTTTTTTAAAACTTCTCAACCAATAGAATTTGAAAATGAGAAAATAACAAAGGAAAAAATAATGATTTTAAATCTCATCACACACATTCTTATGATTTAAGAAAGAAGCTCTGGGTAAAGTACTTGTTATTGTACTGAACGTCAGCTATTTAGCTATTATATTTTTATTACATGGGAAGCTCTCAAAAATAATACTACAAATTCATATCTGTATTTTTATATTGGACTATTTCCATCATCTAATATGTGTGTTGAATGTCTTTAGAAAAGTTTAATTTTTATTTAAATATTCCAAATGCATTCAACTGTTAGTAATATCACAGCAAACAAGTTAGTATATGCACTAACTGTTAGTAATGTCACAGCAAACAAGTTAGTATACACACAATATTTCGAGAGGTATTTTCTCCCTTCTTCTTCAGGTATTGCTGGCCTGACCAGTGACAGTACTAGTATGGGATTCAAACCTGGATCCTTAGACTCTTGATTATTGAAATTTTAAGGTAACGCTCTAACCAACTGAGCCATCCTGCCAAAGGCAACAGTATATAGTAATTTCATATACTTATCTATGAAGTTCCTCCTGATTTCTCCACTTTTTCCTCAGAGCAAAGTTGATTAGTGTTTTCCACACATTATTGATAGTCACACTAGGTTGGCTTATGGGATTTTTTGCCATTGTCATGTGAACAGCTTCTTTAAATTTTCTTCTTCGTACCTTTTCTTCTTTATCCAATATTTTTATATTTTCCCAATCGAACGTATGTTCATTGGTACATACATGGTCTGCTACCATAGACACATCTGTTTTCTCTCTTCTAATCATCAGTTTATATTCTTGCAAGTGCTTTTGAATGGAATGAAGCCAACCTAGCGTGACTATACATAATGTATGGAAACCACTAATCAACTTTGCTCTGAGAAATCAGGAGGAACCTCATAGATAAGTATATGAAATTACTACATACTGTTGCTTTGGCAGGATGGCTCAGTTGGTTAGAGCGTTACCTTAAAAATTCAATAATCAAGAATCTAAGGTTCGAATCCCATGCTAGTACTGTCACTGGTCAGGCCAGCAACATCTGAAGAAGAGGGGAGAAAAATACCTCTCAAAACGTTGTGCATATACGAACCTGTTTGCTGTGATATTACTAACAGTTAGTGCATATACTAACCTGTTTGCTGTGATATTACTAACAGTTGGTGCATATACTAACCTGTTTGCTGTGATATTACTAGCAGTTGAATGCATTTGGAATATTTAAATAAAAATTAAACTTTCCTAAAGACATTCAACACACATATTAGATGATGGAAATAGTCCAATATAAAAATACAGCTAGAACACCATCATCACAAACTTTCAGAAAAACTACAAATTCATATATATATATATTGAAACAGTAAGATATGCCCTACCAATCTTAGTTTCACCTAGCCTTCCTGTTTCCTACCCTCATGCCTTATTTAAAACCCTAATTTTATCGTATTGTGTGTGTACTGGGTATATTTACCGAAATCCCACCTAAATTTATGCCTAATGGGGTGCCCAGGGTTTTATAAAAATTAAAATTGTTTTAAACGGTTTTATTTTCAAACCGTTGAGTATATATTACGTATATGCTTGTACAGTAAAGTAGGTCACATATTCTCATCTACACACATACTGTGATAATATTTAAAATTTATGAAAATATTTTATTTAAAAGTTGTTGTTTTGAATCAATTTATTTTGCGATGTTATTTTGCTATAATCATTTGCCTTTAATAAAATAATATCACTGATAAATATATTCTGGAAATTAAAATCAAAAAGAGTTTTATAAATGTAAAGTGTTAGTTAGTTTTTCAAAAACATGTCATCTTGTTTTAAATCAGTGAGGGTAGGGAAAAAACAATAGTGGCTTATTTTAACCATATTGGCGCCAGTTTTACTAGTAAATTTGATAAGATTAAAACAGTGTTTACGAACAGATTTTAATTAGAAAATGCAGTCCGTGTTTTCAAATGTATTAATAACCTAACGAACGGATTTTATCACCGCAGGGTTAGATTGTAATCAGAGAGAGCTTATAAATAGGGCTGATTGATTGTATTAAATGATTAGAGACAGTTATTAATTAATCTGCTTGATACTGTGACAGCAGAAGTTATATTTTCTGTAATTTTGAAATTGATTTTCTATTAGCTTTTATTTGCATTATCGGACTGACCAGCTTGTTGGTTAGTTTAGAACCAATTTTAAAATCGTTTAACCTTAGAATGATGGGGTAACAGGGCAGTAGGCTGTTTTCCCCTGGGACCCTGTGCCTTGGCCATCCGTCATTCAAAATCTGATGTCCTGTCACCATATCATCAAATCCAACTGAACCAGCCCAAAGAAATGCTGTTCCTGAAATCTACTAACTGCTGCTGTGGAACAAGGAACCAAGGAAAATCATAACTTTAAAAAACTTTGCTACCAATTTGGAAATTCCCATGGATGAATTTGAAAGAACAAGGTAATTAAAATCAACCCGAGATCTCAGAAACCTCCAAGCTATATAGCTAATAATTTTTGTATATTCATTAAATGTATTTATTCGAGTGTTGTTTTCTAATGCATGCTGAACTTGTGCTTGGGTCGATTTTCTATTATATTTATCAATGTCTTATTTAAATGTAATATAATGAAATATTTAATTAATTTCTATAGGCAAATACGAGTTACGTAGGGAAATTAAATAATGCGTGGTTCCCATCTTAGTTTGTAAACCGCAAACACGCATGTCTCCCCTCCCATCTCTTATATATGTTTTAAAGTATTTTGCGTATAATCATTTTGTTAATAAGTATAACTTTGTTAGAATAAATATTTATTTGTCTTAAGTTTGTTGAGAGTCTGCTGGCATTTAAAATATGAAAGTTGAGAGCGAGCTATTTCTGTTCCTTAATAAATTGCCCTTTATTTTATTAAGTCTTTTAAAATTAAACTGTGTTGCTAGTAAATATGCATGGGTGCTGGAATCCTACTGTTGGCAAAGGTCATCATCGTTTAAATCCATCCCCTTATTTTACTCTGCGGTTCCCAGTACAGTGCTACAATGGCACCTGGGAATTATTTCGCGTACGTCCCCACAGTTACGAAGCTCCTGGGTGCAGGCCAGGCTTGAGCTGTGAGTGGGCTAGAGATGTCCCAAATAAAAGGCGAAATGCCTATCTAATGCCACGACCTTTTTCTTCATAAAGTTGCATATTCATAAATTGTACCCCTCCTCGGCATATATTCGCTGGCACCACCGTATAGTTCCCTTATTAATTATTTAAAAGAATTCTATTTAAATGAATTTTAAGTCCATTCAGTATAGCTCGATCTTACAATCTAGTTAATCACTTCGCGAGTGATTCTCGCTCTCCATTTAAGTTTCCAATTATAAATATTTTAGAATATTTCAAACTCTGTTAGACTTTACTTGACTCGTATATGCCTACCATGTCACTATGTTTTAGACACATTATCTAATTGAACCCAAGTACGAGGTATCAGCCATCTTGTTGTTTATTATATAGCTATCCAATTTATATCGCTAAACTATTTTATTATCAAATTATTAAAATCTTATTTATAAATTTATTTCTTTTCTTTATTTATTCGGGGTGCAATCTAAATTACATAGCACATTAAACTTATTTTTGGCACATCTATAAGTTACTGTTAAATGAACCTAGGGCTATTTTAGATTTAGAGTCTTTTGTTTTCTCCCTGATCACCGGCACCGGCATGAAATTATACTATTAGCATCAAATGTGTTATCAAGTAGAAGGCATTGTGGAGTTTGGACTTTGGATTCGAACTTGGGATTTCTGGGAGGTAACACTCCTAGTGTTGAGTTCTATGTCCCGGGTTTAAATTCTGCAGTGTGTTAGCGAGATAGACATGTTTTGACTGTTACAATATATATATAAAGTTCATCACAAAAATGTAAAAAAAGATAGTAAATAATATATCCTAAATGCAATTTCAATGCTGAGCATACTTGTCAATGGTAACAGTTATATTATTTGTTAGTTGTTTCTCTTTATGTTTTTTTCCATATGTCATAGCATTGGCCAGGAGGCGACCCCACAACAACTGTCAGCAACCAATTACTTGCTTGCAAGGTGGTTGCACTGACCTTTCAGCTAACAACACTTTACAGTTTCTCTATGTTTTTGGAATCAATATTCCCTATTTTTAATAACACAACAACAATATTACATGACATTCTCACATGCTTATTCCTATACCATTAAGAGCACCTCTTTTTGTGCTATTCTAAAACCATCTAGTTTTCACTGATTAGTCACATTTGCAATGGATGATTTTAGAATAGGGCATTTGTTCTCATTTTAAAAATTATCAAAATATCATATTGTGATATTCTTAACTCACCGACTATTCCATTTTTATAATATATTTTCAAAGTATTGTACCATCAAAATATTTAATAGCATTTTTTTTGCAATGATTTGACTGCCTTTAACTAATAACTCATTAAATTTTTTTTATCATTTGAATAATATTCCAATGATGACTTAATTATAATTAAGTAACTCTTTCACAGTATATATTTTCTTAAACAATTCATTTTGATATTTTCATATTGCATAATTATCATTATTCAGATTTAAATTTGTGGAAACAGAATGGCTAAATTTGATATTTTGTTTATTTCTTATAAGTTTATTTTTTCATTTCTGGGCAAAAATTGCAATTCATGATTTCAGTTATAATTCTTAACATTTTATATTAAAAAAATGCATGAGAATAAATGCACTGGAAATGTAATATATGTTATACTTTGTTCCAAATCCCTTCCTCGCACACATCATATATTGTGTAGAATGGCTATCATTTTGTTGACAAATTTTCATTCTAATACAATAAGTATTGTTTATAGTACAGCAAGTTTACAATACAATACATTTCCATATATATATATGACAATAGATGGTGTTATACCAAAAACACCTTCAAGCGTTTGTTTACATAAACGTCAGAGCGAGTATTTCACTATCTCTAACTTAATTTCCACCTTCATATCATGATTTCAAGCTATTTGCTATCGTCAGTGAAGGACAGGATTAAGAAACTAGATCTAAAACACAAACTCTGAGCGTTAAGAAACAGTTTCCATTCAGCTTGCAAGCGTGAATCTTTTAGACACGTAATGTCTTCAAACTCAGCATAGCATGCCAGATAACTACATGGGTCTGATATCAGTTCAGCATCACCACATAGTAGAAGCCTCTGCAATATATATCATTGCAAGAAAGACCTCAAAGGTACATTTATGAAAAACAAAAAACACAAGTTAAAAACTTGCATACGCTTGTATTTATGACAATAGATGGCGTTATACCAAAAACACCTTCAAGCGTTTGTTTACATAAACGTCAGAGCGAGTATTTCACTATCTCTAACTTAATTTCCACCTTCATATCATGATTTCAAGCTATTTGCTATCGTCAGTGAAGGACAGGATTAAGAAACTAGATCTACAACACAAACTCTGAGCATTTAAGAAACAGTTTCCATTCAGCTTGCAAGCGTGAATCTTTTAGACACGTAATGTCTTCAAACTCAGCATAGCATGCCAGATAGCTACATGGATCTGATATCAGTTCAGCATCACCACATAGTAGAAGCCTCTGCAATATATATCATTGCAAGAAAGACCTCAAAGGTACATTTATGAAAAACAAAAAACACAAGTTAAAAACTTGCATACGCTTGTATTTATGACAATAGATGGTGTTATACCAAAAACACCTTCAAGCGTTTGTTTACATAAACGTCAGAGCGAGTATTTCACTATCTCGAACTTAATTTCCACCTTCATATCATGATTTCAAGCTATTTGCTATCGTCAGTGAAGGACAGGATTAAGAAACTAGATCTAAAACACAAACTGAGTGTTTAAGAAACAGTTTCTATTCAGCTTGCAAGCGTGAATCTTTTAGACATGTAATGTCTTCAAACTCAGCATAGCATGCCAGATAGCTACATGGGTCTGATATCAGTTCAGCATCACCACATAGTAGAAGCCTCTGCAATATATATCATTGCAAGAAAGACCTCAAAGGTACATTTATGAAAAACAAAAAACACAAGTTAAAAACTTGCATACGCTTGTATTTATGACAATAGATGGCGTTATACCAAAAACCCCTTCAAGCGTTTGTTTACCTAAACGTCAGAGCGAGTATTTCACTATCTCTAACTTAATTTCCACCTTCATATCCTGTCCTTCACTGACGATAGCAAATAGCTTGAAATCATGATATGAAGGTGGAAATTAAGTTAGAGATAGTGAAATACTCACTCTGACATTTATGTAAACAAACACTTGAAGGTGTTTTTGGTATAACGCCATCTATTGTCATAAATACAAGCGTATGCAAGTTTTTAACTTGTGTTTTTTGTTTTCATATATATAACAACATATGCTTTATATCTATAGTATATGTTTATAAATTAAGATTAAACAACATTTTAAAAAATATTAAAAATAAGATGAGAAAACACATTTACATATACATTTACAGTAATGTATGTGAATTCAATTCTGGACATTTTTTTCTTCAATAATTTTTTAAAATTCCAGTAGAAACATAGAACAACTTCTTTATTGACAGTCACCAGTTACTTTAATATTTTTAAGATAATAGTTTCAGAATATATACAACCATCCTCTATTTGCTGACTATCTTGGAATTATATCATCTAGCTTCTCAGTTAAACTCTTCAAAGAGATTTAAAGCTGAATACAAAACCAACAACTGGATTGTTTTTATGATTCATATCTCTTAACTGTAGACAAAACACCTCCCATTTTAACCACAAAAATTATCTCTTACTTTAGTTATATAAGTCTTTAGCTGTTTGCAACAATGGCAATACAAATTCACTTCTTTTTAATTATTCTGGTTGATGACTCATTTTTTTAAAACATATGGCTGATATCAGAATAGGACTTCTTACTTTTCCTTACTTAAGTAATATATATTTTTTCTTATTTAATAAAAGTATGATTTTTTTTTTTAAATTTATCACTCATTGTATTATTATATTTTACTAAAAATATGCTAATACTGTAGTGTAATATAATTTTTTTGAAAAAAAAAAGAATATTGCAAAGAAATTTTTTTTACAAATGCTTACAGCTATGCCATTGATTCTACTAATCCATGCAAAAAACATGATCAAAAAAAAAAAAAATCATGTTTGAGATTATATTTAGCAAGAAAAACAATGACTGCTTCTGTGCCAAGATTTGTAAAGCTTAATTTGTAAATTTCAAAATTTTTTTTTATTTATGTGTTTACATTCTTTTGTTTGTTTATTTACATTTTATTTCAATAGTATATAAATGAAAACTTATGAATTCATATAGCACAGTTTGCGGTTTTACTGTATATAAAACATTTTTACTGTTTAATTTTCCATGATAACTATTATCAATAATCAGATGCTTTTTCACTTATGAAGTTTAATTACAAAACTGTAATTAATAAAATTAATGTTAAAATGTTTTTGCTTAATAAAAAAAAAAAAAAAAAATGGAACGAATAGATATTAAAAAAACTTCACAAATTATTGCTTTACTTGGCGTTGATCTTGAAGAGTATTTTGAAGAGTAAACAACAAATTGATTTGCAACATTTTATGCATGTTTATACTATTACACAAACACTCTAACAAAAATTACCTTTATTTCTGGCATTATAATCATTAATCCCTGATGAAGTATCTCCACGACCTGTTGCAATTAGCAATATTATGAAAGAAGCTACAATAAAAAAAAAAGTTAAATTGTACTAAATAAATTAAAGATTAAACTAAGAATATGCACGCTGTATAGAATCTCTTAGCCGCATAATTCTAGAAAAATTATACAAACAATATGTAAAATGTGTGTTTATGGATATTCATATATAATAGTAGTTCACCCCCCCCCCACACACAGATCGCACATTCATCCCAATAACTTGAAAAAACAAATTAAATATTTGTAATAACTTTGAATTCATCCATTTTATGCATTGCCTTGCATATTCTCAGTCATACGGTTGCACTCTGAATTTATTACTATATTTTGTTTTTCATAATTGCATTTTTTATTTTTTTTGCTAATTATTTTTATAATGCTTTAATGCGCATAATTTTTAAAGTCAATTTATAACATAAAATATGAATTATATAGGATGTGGTATGTAGTTTCAAGCTAAGCGGATACAAATAAGGCAAATTAATATATATATGTATTCTTAAAATAATTGTATTTATTTAAACAGAACATGGTTTTCAATCAGTTTTCATTTTTGAGTAGGAAAAGAATAATAATGATAAAATAGCCAATCTCTTTTCTTAGAATCAGAAAAGTAAGGTAAAAATGTTTTAAAGACTGGATTAACATTTTAAAGACCAAGTTAAAAAGTATCTGTATATATGTCGTCCTGTGCTCAAGTTATCAATGGTTTACACAAATATAGTAGAAAGGCCTTTATCTATGAAGACCAACTACCAATAATAAAAATAAAGTCCCTAACCCAAATCTCCTGTTTAAGACAAGATGTTAGTTCATCAATGGCTAGGTACTGTTTTGATGCAGTCTTTTTCTATCTTTCTTTTTTCCATCTTAAATTACTTATGTTTTTGCAGGATCTAGTCAACATGACTCTATCATGCCATCAGACATCTTGTAATAACTATCATAATGAGACTGTCTTCAAGTACATGCACATTTTTGATTCCAATGATAAGAATAGGCTTAGTAGGCTGACAATCCTTACATGTAAATTTTGCTATAATCATTAATTAATCAGTTTGAAAATGGATTTAAGTGAGACAGGAGTTTCAGCTGACAAAAATTGTATGCTTATTTAGGGACCTTTCTGCCCACTATGGAAGTAGGAAGGCCTAGAAAATATGGTCCAAAAATGATCAATCTCACATAGTCTAGCTAAGTTATCACAATTGATAGATTACTCATTTCACAAATAGAAATAATAAGAATAAAAATAATATTAATTGTAGTGGTAAAGCAAAAGACAATGATAATACTAAAGATAAGTCCTATAAATTTTATTTTTTCTAAATATAAGTACATGGAATGTGTGAACTTTATTTGATAAAAACTCTTTAAGACCAGAACACTAGACTGAACTGTTGAGATTTAAGATTGATATAACTGCTCTTAATAAATTGATTTTGTAGAAGATAATTTATTAAAATAGATGGATAAATGCCAAGAAAGACAGGGCAGTTGTGAAAAAAAATGGTGTTAAATTTGCTGTCAAATCTAATTTAGCACATCTGTTATTGGAATTCCTTATTGTATCAATGAAAGTCTAATGATCTTAAAACTCACCTTGCATAATGTTGCTAGTGCTCATTTTATTAGTGCTATTCTCCAATTTAGAATGAGAAATAGAAATCTTTTATTCCTTGTTGGATAGCACTATTACAGCAATACTATTAAAGAATCAAAATTTTCTTCTTAGAGAGTTTAATGCACATACCTGGCACACATGGGTGACATTGGCCAAAAATTATTGGAAATAATGGTATTGGGATTGCCATAAACACTTTATTTAGGCAGAAAAATTGTGATAAACAAATAAAGATGGTCAACTATACTCAAAATTAATGGCATTTTATAGATTATTGTTGGACTCAGAATACAAGAGAAGTTCATATTACATGAGTACTTTCAAACTGATTGTTGAACAAATCATGGATTAGTTAGCTCCAAGATGGTCACCACACTCAAAATTAATGGCATTTAATAGATTGTTATTGCTGGAGTCAGAATACAAGAGTTCACATTACATGAGTATTTACAAACTGATTATTGGATAAATCATAGATTACAAGATTAAAATAATAATTGTATTACAAAGACATTATTCTAATTATATACAACAAAATAAACGATGTCCATTCTTTAAAAGAATCTAGTATAGACACTAAATTTCAACCATTATTAAACATTAACATTTTTAATTTGGAGCTTCAGAACTGTCATCCTAATGAAGCATGGGTTATAGATACAAGTAAACTTACTCTTGGGTTCACTAAAAGGAAGAATCATGACTATTTTTATGACAATGCTATTATAATTTAATTAAAAAGAACAATCACATTTTCTGTTTGGCAGAATAATAGATTAAACGAGGAACTTCATAATAAATATAGAGATCTGAAGACAGATAATCAGCAACTGACAAAAAGGCCTAAAAATATTTGGTGGATTCAAATCACAAAGAAGATATGGACATTCACTGACCATGGTTATTCTAGATCTTTTTTGAACTTATGAAATTCAGATATAGTATCACAATCCTATTAAATCCAGCAATCACATTGTCTTATATGATAAAATGATATTTTGAATAGGAGTATTTTGATCACTTTTTGGATAATGATACAAAAATTGAGATGATAACTTTTAATGATATATTTATTTAATCGACTTTTGTAGATCTGGACAAAGATATCTAGCATAATGAAGTCAAAACAATTCTCTGTACTCTTAAAAATGGAGAGGCTGCAAATTGTGATGACATACACAGAAAAGTTTTAAAATATGGTGTTAACTTAAAAATATTGGAATTTTTAGCAATATTTGGACTCATGAAGTTGTGCATCCAATTTTAAAAATGCTTTTATTGTTCCAATTTTTAAAACAAAGGGAATAGAAAAAAATTACAATAATTATCATGGAATATTATTAATATCTCCTATAGCAAAAGGACTTTCAAGAATGTTGTTCAATAGGTTAGTTCCAGTTATAGATGAATAATTACTAGACACTCATTGTGGTTTTAGAGTCAAGAAGTACTCTAGACATAATTTTTCTTACCAGACAAATGCAAGTAAAGTGAATAGAACAAAGGCCAAGCATTAGTGGCCTAGTGGTTAGCATAGCTGCCTTCCAAGCAGCTGGCCTGGGTTCGCTTCTCGGTCAATGCATTTGACAAATGAAAAAAAACATTTGATTCAGCTAATAGAACAAGTCTATGGTATTGTTTCAAACTTCATGGTTGCCAACTAAAATTTATTCATATTATATAGTTTCCACATGATTAAATGAAAGGGTTTTTTTCTGATAGTGGAAATTCTAAGGAATTTGAAATGAAAACTGGTGTTAAATAAGGGTGTGTACCTACTCCAACATTGTTTCAATTTTTATGACAGTGGTCATTGGAATTGTTTGTAGATGACTTAATCAAACAGAGATCAAAATATAATACAAGCCTGAAGTAATTCATTTGCAAAAATAATTTCATCTTCTTGGATACTGGGTATACGGTTTATTGATGATTGAGCTATTTTAGACAGATCAAAAGATTATTTACAGAATGTTTTTAATAGTGATATTAGTGATTAAGCCAATGCACATGCGCTTTAAAGATATATTATAAATGAATACTCTTTTTCCAGATACGAGATATAGTATTTTAGAAAGAATGGAATGAATCCACCCATTCTTTCGACCCAAACGTTTATGTATAGGCAAATCTTAAGTGTGCGGAATTAGCGCTATATGAAATAATATCTCATTATAGAATGTTTTTAATGTTTTATGCAACTTCTAAACATTTTGGTTCATTCATTAATGTTCAAAAACTCAATTGCTTTATCAGTCAGATAAAAATATGACATTAGTAAATATTAAACAAATAGTCAATCTTACAAGGATAGAAACAGTGTCTTTTTTAATACTTTTGTTTTAATACTCAAATAAAAATTAATACATGTAAAACATGAATGAGCGTAACTGATGTGTATGTAATTGAAAAGAATAAATCACTTTCCCAGACTATGAATAAATAATACTTTTTATAAAATAAAGATTCAAGTAGAATGAATTACCCTATTATTTAAACTTTTGATATTTATAAGCTTATATTTGTCAACCTTGGTGACAATTCAGAATAAAATTAATATATTAGCTAGATAAAAATATGGCATTAATAGTTGTTAAAGAAATAGTCAACTATACAAGGATAAAAACAGTCTTTCTTTTAGTAACCTCTTTTAATCAAATAGAAGATATTCAACAGAAACAGAAATTAGCATAGCTTAATGTCTATGTAATTAAGAGGAGTAAATGACTCTCACTTACATTATGAATCAATATCATTATGTATGAGTAAGCTTAAAAACAATTAAAGCTTAAGCATTAGGTGGATTTATTCTACTTTGAATCTGTGATTAACATAATGTTATTTATTCCTAGTCTGAGGAAGATGGTTTACTTTTTTTAATTACATATTTATTAGGTATGATAATTTCATATTTTCATTTATAAACTTATATTTGATTAAAACAAACATATTCCAAGAATGATTCTGCCTCCATCCTTATATAATTGATTATTTGTTGAACTATTAATGCTATACTTTCATTTGGCTGATATATTAATTTCATTCTGAATTTTCACCAATATTGGCAAGGGTAAGTTTATAAACACCAAAATTAAAGAATAAGTATATTTAATTAATTCTTGACAAGTTTGTTTAAGATATTCAAAATTTGATGGATGTTGCTTTATTCCTACTAATTATACAATTTGTAACTAAAGCTTTTAGATTTGCATCACACATTCCACAAAACTTATTAAATCATGAGATACTGTCCAGTATAAAATTTATGTATATGTATGTATATTTGTAGTTAATTTTCTTGTAACTTCTTTATTGTCATTACATTGGTTAATTACAATAAAAAGATGAAAAAATAATTTATATTTAACTTCATATATGGCACATTTCAGCAGCTTGTTTTCATTGCAATTTACTGTAACATTGATTCTTGATTGAATAAAAAATGTTCTTATTTCACTACTAACTATTATTATAGTTATATTTCTTTCTATTTGTTATTACTTTATAATTTTCACTCACTTATGTTAATGGATAGTGCAATCATTGTGAGCATTATATATGGATTAATTGTAATATAGAAGTTATTCTAGCCTTTAATTACATATATACCAAATTTAATTTGATTTTTTCTCTCCTTTTTTTTTCTTTCATAACTTTATATTCTTATCTGTCTCTTTATTTTGCCCTCCTTTTAAAGTTTCAGTGGCCCAACTTATTTAGGTGTTTAGTAAAAATATAAAAACAAAGATGACCTTACAGATTAAAAATTTTGACTAACACCATTAATAACTATACTTGTTTAAAAAGTAAATAATCAAAGCTAAGATTTCTGTTAATTAATTCTATTGTCTCTACAATATCTTTCACATATTATATTTTTGCTTTATGGATCTTGTACACATAAAATAAAAATAAATCTCAATATAACTACTATTTTCATAGTAGATTGACATTAAATTCAAAAATATAAATCAATGGCACTCATATTTCATAAATTTCTCAGTTAAGTAAAAATTAAAGAAGTAAAATTTTAAAAAACTGAGAAGTTAATATATATTTTGTTGATCTTGAAAAGAGTTTTTTTTTTTCATTTTGAAATAACTATTTCTCTGTGTCAAACTATGTACCCCTTCAAGGGCAATTATTTTCACAATATTCTAGAGCCATCTACTATAAGAGAGTATAGTACCATAAAATCCTAATCTCTAGTGCAACCAGTTTCTGTCTTTTGCTTTTATCAGTGAAGACTAGGATCCAAAACATGTAATCAGCAGTCTCATTTGCACAATTATATAGACCTGATAGTAGGTTAGTTCTGTATATTTCTGAGACCTCACATCTGCTACAACTGCAGTTTCCTGTTTTATCTGGCTATGAATAACATTATTTGATCTTTCATGTTAAATTTTGTTGGTATTAATATTTCTAGCTAAAAGCTAGAAAAGGTCTAAGTATGCAAGTGAATTAGCCAGGTTTGAAATCTTAGAAATTTTAATTTCAGATGATTATTGTGAATAATACAAAAGAGGAAATGGTGGCTGCTAGATTCATAGGACATTACTTTCAGCTTTGAACCCTCGTCTTTATTGGACAAGATGAAACCAAAAACAGCTCAGTTTGGAAATTCAAATTTAACTGCTCTATACTATGTGGTGATCGATTATTCAAGCTTATAAATGATGCTCTAGAATAAAATAAAGATAATTGTTTTTAGAAGCATACAAACAATTATGTGATATTGTTTTTGGTATTAAACAATGCAATAAACAATTAGCCACAGTGTGTAAACTAAACTTGTGGATCTAGTACTGCAGATTCATATATTAAAATATTTTAGCATTTTTTATCATTCTACATAAACTCTAATAACATTGAAATTTTTTAAATTGCAGTATAATATGTAATAAATGTAAAAAAGCTTTACATTACACAAGAGAAACAAAATATCATAATAATATATAAAATTACACAAGCCAACAGAATATCATAAGATTAAAGAGAATAAAAAATAAATTTACATCACTATGTTAATCTTAACTATAATGTCAATCCCATTTAGGAATACATTCTATACCAAATGCTATTTAATTATTAATTATGATTACATATCACTAAATTAAAGTATTACATAACATGTATATTTATAAGATAATCAATAACCTATAATTATAATACATAATTTATACAAAACTTTATTTTCTTGCTATTTCATCAGACTATCATAAAATATCAATTATTCAAGATTCATAATCTAACCACTAGTCCTTCTGTTTAAATTACAAACAATTGTGGCACTAATAATAGTTCATAATATTAACACATAATAAATTTAAAAATTTCATGAACATTAATATATAAAAAGAAATTAATTGATGTAAAGTGAATAAAAAAATCTTCGCACTCTTAAACTAAGATGCTTTAGATTGATCTATGTAACTAAATTTAGGCACAAAAGATAAGATCTTTTCAAATAGTCTAGCTTGTGCTTTGGTTTGAGAGTATCCTCAGTACTCACCAAAACATCCTTAAATTACTATAACAACATTGCAGTGCATGTGCTTAGGGTGTAAATCCCTTCTGTTTAAATTAAATTCTTAAATTACTAAATTTGATTCATTATAGAAGATATAATAATTCATATATAATAAATAATGTAGATCTCAAAATTTTGTGTTATCCTCTTTTTAGGATTATCCCAAAGAATTCTACAGTATAAACATATCCATTTATTGATCTAATAGATAACAAATATATTATTAATTTTAAGAATGGATAAATAAATACTTCCTTTTGCTATATTGATCATAACATTAAAAATGAAAATTAATAATCTGTTACGCTATTTTTAAAAAAATATAAATTATAATAATTGGTTAATGTTAAAATAGGTACAAACTAATGTGTCAAAAAAGGTTTTTATGTGTAATTATTAATATATATATATGTCACTGTTGTATATATTTTTATTGTTTATTATAATTAATAATAATAAATAGAAAATCGTATAACATTCTCACAACTAAGGTTTCATTTATTATATAAATAGATTTACTCATGTGAAAATCAAAAAAACAAAACTCATACATATATATATAAAACAGAACACAATTCCATAATTCATTTCAAAAGCCAATGACATTTAAGATCAAAGGAAGTTTTCTTAAGATTTACTTTAATCTCAGAGCATAAATATTATAAAAAGCTCCTTTGACATTGAAGGCAGGTGATTTTTGAAATGAACTACAGGATTGAGTCCTGTTCTATATACATGTGCATGTGTGTTATGTTAATTAGATTTTTACTTGAAAAGATATATTTGCATACTAGACAAAATTGTGATCATGAGAGAATTTTAGTATAAATTTGTTACTATGTTAGTGTTTAATGTTATAGGATTTGTATTTTAATTCTAGAAATATCAAGCAAAAGATACAATAATATAATGTTTCAATTAAAATTCTGCTGAAATAAACTGTCCAATTCATATAAAATTGTAATATTCTATGTCCTTTAAATAAATGCATAATATGCCAAAATCATCTTGGAAAAACAAAGATCCTAATAGAAAAACTTAAATTAGCACTGCTATAAATATATATAATCTAAGGATTGTGCCATACAAATTTACTTTGCAAATATGCTGCACTCACATAACAATATCTCTCCAAAACTTTATTATAGACAATTACAATAGAGCAGCATAGCATTGGAAGCTTAGAAACAGGATTTTTTTAAAAAAAGAAATGAATAAATTCTAACTTACAAATTAAACTTTGTAAAGTAAATGTATTCTCATGAAAATGAATGGGCCTATCAAGCATTGAAATATATAATGATTGCATTCACAAATTTATATATAAGCTCATTTGAAACTATTCTATTTTTATACATTGCAAATGGTGGCATTCTCAATTTGAACTATTTTAATTTAGAGCATCATAATCAACTTAAAATTTCCCAATATGCAATGGCACTATAGTATTAATAACAAATGAAATCTAAATGCTCCAAGATACACCTATGCAATCTAATTTTTATTACACTTAAACAGAATATATTTCTGTCAAATTTGAATCCTGTCAACAAATAGCCTAATTAATGTAAAAATGATGTACATGTACTATTATTCTAATTGTTGCATCATACACCAAATCATCTTTATTAAGTTTTGACAAAATATATAATGTTAACCTGCATTACAAGCAATCCAAACTTCTACTAAAGCACAAAACATCTGAATGAAATGGCTACATAAAAATTAAAAACCCACAAAGAACATGCCTATGATTTTTAATATACACGTTTAATAATATTGACTGAAACTTTTATGACCACAAAGATTATATGAAATAGTTAGGAAACTATGTATATCTTCATATTGATTGAAACTTCTATGATCACAAAGATTATATGAAAGGTTTAGGAAACTGTATATCTCCATATTGAATGAAACTCCTACGATCACAAAGATTATATGAAATGTTTAGGAAACTATGTATATCTCCATATTGATTGAAACTTCTATGATCACAAAGATTATATGAAATGTTTAGGAAACTATGTATATCTCCATATTGAATAAAACTTCTACGATCACAAAGATTATATAAAATGTTTAGAAAACTATGTATATCTCCAAAAAAAAAAAAAAAAAAAACAAAATGCAACTAAGATCTCATGTTGATCAAATGAAAAATAATAAAACTATATATAAAGGAAACCTCCTAATAAATAGCCATCTCTATTTATAACATTATAATATATATAGTGTAACAAGTTATTAATAAGATATCTCAAAAAAGCATTAATTTTCCCTTTGCAAGCTGTCTTTTGACAATTTTTTTTTTTAAAAAAAATCCAAATGAATCAGTTCTTAGCATAAAATGATAAACATGTTTCTGAAAAAAAAAAAAATCAAATGTTGTATTCAGATGTGATGCTTGAGTATGATCTGGGAACCTTTAGCTCTCAAATTCCATTGCATTGAATTACACGAGTCATGTTCTTCAGTACCTAAAGTGTTAAAGTACCATAATACATAAAAATATTCACATGTCCTATAATTTTCATTTCTTTATCAAGATAAGGCAGTACAAATATTGTAGTAGGTTAGAAGAGCATAAATAAATTGCTATAAATAAAGTAATAGTGATGATCATTACTGAATAAAAATCATCATCATCATCAGTATTTATGTGTCAAAAGATAAGCTTACCATCATTATAAAAAATTTCTCAAACCCTTTCTGACTTATTTTTCAAACAATTATAAACGCTCTTTTAGAGTTTCTTCTACTTCTTTTCTTCTATGCAGATTCTTTTAACATAATTTTTATTATTCTCTTATCTCAGAATATATGTCCAATTCAATGCATAATTTCTTAATAAGTAATCCATTTAATAAGTATCAATGCATGTTTAATATGTTTTGTGTCATTTCATTGATTATATAAATATATTTTTTAACAGCTCTATTTTATTACAAGACCACACAAAACATAAAAAAAAAAGAACTTTGATATTGCATTTCTGGTTGAACTAGTCCTGTTAACTAGCCTGTCTCACTCTTTTATATGTCAGTTCATTATTTATCCATAGCAAATTATTACAATTTAATTTACAAGTGCTATTTCATTCACATTTTTTCATAACATAAAATTAATATACCTATTGTTAAACTATAACCAACTAGCCATCACATTACCTTTGCTTACTTCTTATTATTCACCAACATAATCTTCTATTCTTATCACTTTTGTACCAACTAGTGTAAACTTTAGTAATCAGTAAATGCCAAAAGGGAGTGATTAATAAATTCCTATTTAATATTGTCCTATCTAAATATCCCCAGACTAGTTTCTAGCTTATGGCCTTTATCAGTGAGACACTTTTGGGATTTTTTTGAACAGTATACTTGGACATTGGGATCTAATGGATCTTTCCTCTAAAGACATTTTAAAATATTTTTGTTATACTATCAAACTACTAGCCTAACTTGAAAAACAGTAATTTTTTCAATCTGATCCTATTTGCTTGCATAATTATATAGATCTAAAACCAGTTTAGTTTCTATACATTATGAAGGGCTTTTTATTTGGCATCTTTATTCTTTGGCCAGAAATGGTACTACACCATTAAGTCATCATATGATTAACTAGTCATCACATTATCTTTGCTTATATCTTACTAGACATTAGCATAATTTTCTATTCTTCCTATTGATGTGAGATTTGGTAATTAATAGATGCCAGAAGCTAGTACTTAAGAAATTCCTATCCAGCACTATCCTAACTAAATATCCCCAGACTAATTTCTAGCTTATGGTTTTCATTAATGAGGAGATTTCTTGACTTTGTTGAATGGTATGCTTAGACCTTTAGATTTAATGCACAGTTCTTTTAGCAGCAATTTTTTTTATCTTTTTGTTGTATTATCAAACTACCAGCCCAAACTGAAAAACTTATTAATTTTTTCAATCTGAGTCTATTTTCTTTTATAATTATATAAATGTAAACCAGTTTAGTCTCTGTATATTATGGTGATCTTGCAAACAAATGAACTCAGATTGAAAAAAATATTTTTCAGTTGGAACTGGTAGCTTAATAATATATCAAAACAATAAAAAATGCCTGTTAGAAGAAAGGTGCATTAGATCTAATGCTCCAAATGCATTGTTCAAAAAAATCCAAAAGGCTCTTAACAAATGAAAGCTATAAGCTAGAAATTAATCTGGGGAATATTTGGATAGAAGAACACTGGATAGGGATTTATTAAATACTACCATCTGGGATCTATTAATTACAAATGTTTATACTACAAGGTATAAAAGTGGTGAGAATGATTCTACTGCTACTGTAATTTTACTCACCCACTTTTTTTCCATACATGCATTACTTCAGATATACTTTAAAACTCTTAATTCATTATGCTATTTCAAACATTTAATTAAAAATATCTAGAAAAAAGATATATGAATAGAAGATGCTCAATCATCAATCATCGTTTGGTCCCAAGTTATATTCTCCCACATGCAAAGATCAAAAATAGTATGTGCTAATATGATATTTTGAATGCACTGCCTAAACATTTGCATTCCTATTGTACTACTTAATAATGTGGAATAAGTGTTTGGAACTTGTTGTTTGTGAAATTACCTTTAATACTTTTCAAATTCATTTTTTTATTATTAAAGATCCATATCTATAATCATTACCAAACTATGAAACACATTTGTTTATTATCCTAAAAAACAAAATTTTATTTGAAAACTATCTTTTACTGTAGCTGATACTGAGAAATGATTCAAGAAAGTAAAAAGTTTTTTTATATGTATACAACTAATTATAAAGTTTTCTGCTGTTCCATCATCATAAATTTTGCTTTCCATACATTTAATTGTAATCACATCATTCGATTTTGAAGTTTGTTTATAAAATAGCTTAATGATTTCAACTAAATTGATGATAACATCAATATAGTGAAAATCATTATTTAAAAAGTACTCTAAAAATTATGATACTTCTCTACATTTTAAATTCCCAATTGCCTTCTTGCAATATGATTTCTTTCAATAGCATTCAGACTTTACAATATATATGCTTCTGGAATTCCGATTTTTCAAACATCAGAACACATTGATAATAATTGTCCTTGCTTTTTACTTTGCTGACTTTGGAGCTCTTTTTTTAAAATAAAAATGTTATAATAATTTAGTATAATCTTAATTAGTACTTACAATCATGTAAGATATATATATATATTGTAACGGGCACAGATGACGTTACATTGTTTTTTTTTTATTAAATAATTTAATATATTAGTAAACATGAAAAGAATAAAAGTTTGCAAATACAACTTCCTTTTTAAGAATTAAAAATTGAAAATTAAAATTCTATACTAAACTCATATATATAAAATCACACAGATAAAAAAAAAATTATTAAAAAAAAACGTTATTAAAAAAAAAGAAAAAAGTATTTTAAAACTAAATTGTCAGTAAAGAATTAAAGATAAAAATATATCTTTAAGTTGGAAAACACATTAATTAATCAGAAAATGGAAATTATTATTTTAATTAGTAAAATGTAAACTACCCTGGGCTATTTAAAATGTATAAGCAACGGTCAGATAGGAGAGAAAAACAATGGAATCGGACCTCAATGGAAGGATCATCATCATCGATGACGTAATGTCCATTGGATCCTTAAAATTAATATAAAAGGAAAGGTTTGAAAATTATTAGTTAGTTATTACAAGAGGACAGATATGTGTTAATGCGGAGTTGGAGGTGAAGGAATTGAAAGATGCACTTTCAATTCCTTCAGTTTGTTAAAAAAAAAAAGAAATGACATCGTTTTTTCTACATTAAGGACCAGCTAAACTAAAAGATCTCTGGATAAATAAAAAAACAACAGCGAACTGTATACTAATATGTATTTAGGACAGCATGGGAATTCACATTCAAATGGCAAGCCACGGATAAAGCTGGAAGTTTTAAAAATCGTAAGAACTTTATATTCATTTGAAAACAATAAGAACTCCAAATTCTAAACCTTTTAGTAAATAATACAAATAGAATCCTATCTGACCAACGTAAATTAATATTAAGAATGTTATTTGATGTAATTTTTTTTTATTTAAAATCATTTCCATTTATTTTTGTTGTTCTTTTAAGTTTTTATTATGATTTTTGTTTTTCGTTAGACTAAATTATATAAATGTTAAACTTAAGTCGGGCGTGAATGGCTATATAGATTTGTAAAGTTATATTAAAGGAGGGTAATCTTAGGTTATTTGTTTCTTAGTTAAATTGGGTCAATGGATTGGATATATTGGTGTAATTAGTAGATGTAATACGAGATTTGCTATGGGCAGAATCGCTTTATATGCGACACACTTCCTTTTTGGCCTATGGAATATGATTCATAAGTCGGCAAAATGACCGCAGTCCTTTCCTATGGAATTTTTTTTATTGCGCTTATTGTCAGATAGATGTAGTATTCCTATCTGACAAGAGGCAATTTCTTCTCTTAACCTTTTGTGCTGCCGTATTTCATATTACATTGAATGCATCAATATATCAGATGAATTGACGTTAGTTTGACTGCGAACTTTTGGCCTAAGGTTAAATAAGGATAGAATATATTTTCTTTCAAATTCAAATCTATGTAGTCTATTCATACTCGACACTCTAAATAAAAATGCATTAAATTTATGTTGGGTATGGACGTTGCAAGGATTCGTTATCGGTTAATTATGTTTTTGGTTTTCATATTTCATCAAAATATATAGACATTCAGTAAATAATGATACCTTACAGTGAGTATCTAAAATGTATTTATTCGGATGTCTTTTAAGTTATTGGTGTCTCTGTGGTATCTTATGATGAATACCATTGGGTTTCTTGTATTCCCTATGCAATTGACGGTATCAATGACTTTGTATTTTGATCGTTTATGTTTATTTTGAAATGTTTTTTTTTAACCGTGTAATCTATATAACCGATCTATAATCAACATTTTAAAACAAACTTTTATAAACCCATCTGTGCGAACTTATAATAGTATAAAAATTAAAATGTGAATTAAAATCTAAAATAAAAGTTAAAAATAATGTTCAATGTTAAAGTAAACATCCTAAAATAACAATTTTAAATATTATATATGTGCATAAATAAATGTTTGTGTGTATAATTACTGGCAGTGGCTTAGTTTACTCTTTTTTAAAAATTATTCTTAGATAAGAATTTATAAAATATAAATCTCTGCTGTTCCACTGAGCTAGTGACAATGGGCTAACGACCAGAATCGACCAATATAATAATTTTTTTAACTTACGTATCTGCCTACATTATAAATTTTTCTAGATTCAAATGCCTAGATGGTGCCCTGTAGTGCAAATTACGTTAAGCTCCCTTTCTCCGGATTGTTACAACTGGCGCCCAACATGGTGCCAATCTATTAATAAACCACGTATACCTTGAGTAAATTTCTTGTTTCAAAATGAAATATTTTTATCTGTTTACATAAAGTCGTATACTTTAAATTTTATAAAAGCGCTGCCAGAAAGAAAGTGCACATATATTAAACACGAGAAAGTATAAATAATTTTAAATTGTACTTTGTTAAAAAAAAGAAAGTTAAAAGGTTGCAATTGATGTTTTTTTTTTGTTGACATATATTATGATTTTATGTGTATAGGCGCACACAGCCACGTATGTTTATGATGGTAAATGTGGTATCTCACGATGAATACCGTTGGGAATTTACTTCAGTGTAATCCTAAAAAGCATTTGTCAGTCATAAATAAGTTGGTGGTATTTATAATTGTGCTGCAAATATACACGTTTAAACCCATTATTTCTTAAAACATATTTACCTCAGTGCAACCGTCTTAAATAAATAATTTATAAAATTTCCTTGTCAGCCATGTGTAAAAATAAAATGTATAAAAAAATAGAATGCTTGGGGGGAAGAGGCGCAGACGTAAATGGTCCTTAGGAAAACAATAGCAAACATTTTTTTTGTATATAATCTTTGTAAAAATTACTAACCGAATGTTTTTGTAAATGTTTTCATTAATCGTATACCATAATTACTAACCCTAAGTAAAATATTTTTTTTTTGTTCATTTTTTTTAAGCAAGTTTACTGATATGTAATGGGCACAGATGACGTTACATTGTTTTTTTTATTATTAAATAATTTAATATATTAATAAACATGAAAAGAATAAAAGTTCGCAAATAAAACTTCCTTTTTAAGAATTAAAAATTGAAAATTAAAATTCTATACTAAACTCATATATATATAAAATCGCACAGATAAAAAAAAAATTATTAAAAAGAAACATTAAAAAAAAAGAAAAAAGTATTTTAAAACAATATTGTCAGTAAAGAATTAAAGATAAAAATATATCTTTAAGTTGGAAATGATTATTTTAATTAGTAAAATGTAAACTACCCTGGGGCATTTAAAATGTATAAGCAACGGTCAGATAGGAGAGAAAAACAATGGAATCGGACTTCAATGGAAGGATCATCATCATCGAAAACTAAAAGACCTCTGGATAAATAAAAAACAACGGCTAACTGGATACCAATATCTATTTAGGACGGCGTGGGAATTCACGTTCAAATGGCAAGCCACAGATAAAGCTGGATGTTTTAAAAATCGTAAGAACTTTATATTCATTTGAAAACAATAAGAACTCTAAATTCTAAACCTTTTAGTAAATAATACAAATAGAATCCTATCTAACCAACGTAAATTAATATTAAGAATGTTATTTGATGTAATTTTTTTTTGTTGTTCTTTTAAGTTTTTATTATGATTTTTGTTTTTCGTTAGACTAAATTATATAAATGTTAAACTTAGGTCGGGCGTGAATGGCTATATAGATTTGTAAAGTTATATTAGGGGAGGGTAATGTTAGGTTATTTGTTTCGTAATTAAATTGGGTCAATGGATTGGATATATTGGTGTAATTAGTAGATGTAGTACGAGATTCGCTATGGGCAGAATCGCTTTATACGCCGCACACTTCCTTTTTGGCCTATGGAATGCGATTTGTAAGTCGGCAAAATGACCGCAGTCCTTTCCTATGGAGTTTTTTTTTATTGCTCTTCTTGTCAGATAGATGTAGTATTCCTATCTGACAAGAGGCAATTTCTTCTCTTAACCTTTTGTGCTGCTGTATTTCGTATTACATTGAATGCATCGATATATCAGATGAATTGACGTTAGTTTGACTGCGAACTTTTGGCCTAAGGTTAAATAAGGATAGAATATGTTTTCTTTTAAATGCAAATCTATGTAGTCTATTCATACTCGAAACTCTAAATAAAAATGCATTAACTTTAAGTTGGGTATGGACATTGCATGGATTCGTTATCGGTTAATTATGTTTTTGGTTTTCATATTTGATCAAAAGATATAGACACTCGGTAAATAATACCTTACGGTGAATATCTAAAATGTATTTATTCGGATGTCTTTTAAGTTATTGGTGTCTCTGTGGTATCTTATGATGAATACCATTGGGTTTCTTGTATTCCCTATGCAATTGACGGTATCAATGACTTTGTATTTTGATCGTTTATGTTTATTTTGAAATGTTTTTTTATTAACCGTGTAATCTATGTAACCGATCTATACTCAACATTTAAAACAAACTTTTATAAACTCATCTGTGGGAACTTATAATAGTATAAAAATTAAAATGTGAATTAAAATCTAAAATAAAAGTTAAAAATAATGTTAAAGTAAACATGCTAAAATAACAATTTTAAATATTATATATGTGCGTAAATAAATGTTTGTGTGCATAATTACTGGCAGTGGCTTATTTTATTCTTTTTTAAAAATTATTCTTAGATAAGAATTTATAAAATATAAATCTCTGCTGTTCCACTGAGCTAGTGACAATGGGCTAACGACCGGAATTGACCAATATAATAATTTTTTTAAACTTACGTATCTGCCTACTTTATAAATTTTTTTAGGTTCAAATGCCTAGATGGCGCCCTGTAGTACAGATTACGTTAAGCTCCCTTTCTCTGGATCGTTACAAAGTCATTGATACCGTCAATTGCATAGGGAATACAAGAAACCCAATGGTATTCATCATAAGATACCGCAGAGACACCAATAACTTAAAAGACATCCGAATAAATACATTTTAGATACTCACCATAAGGTATCATTATTTACTGAATGTCTATATATTTTGATCAAATATGAAAACCAAAAACATAACTAACCGATAACGAATCCATGCAACGTCCATACCCAACTTAAATTTAATGCATTTTTATTTAGAGTGTCAAATATGAATAGACTACATAGATTTGCATTTGAAAGAAAATATATTCTATCCTTATTTAACCTTAGGCCAAAAGTTCGCAGTCAAACTAACGTCAATTCATCTGATATATCGATGCATTCAATGTAATACGAAATATGGCAGCACAAAAGGTTAAGAGAAGAAATTGCCTCTCTTCAGATAGGAATACTACATCTATCTGACAAGAAGAGCAATAAAAAAAAAACTCCATAGGAAAGGACTGCGGTCATTTTGCCGACTTACGAATCACATTCCATAGGCCAAAAAGGAAGTGTACAGTATATAAAGCGATTCTGTCCCTAGCGAATCTTGTACTACATCTACTAATTACACCAATATATACAATCCATTGACCCAATTTAACTACGAAACAAATAACCTAAGAGTACCCTCCCCTAATATAACTTTACAAATCTATATAGCCATTCATGCCCGACTTAAGTTTAACATTTATATAATTTAGTCTAACGAAAAACAAAAATCATAATAAAAACTTAAAAGAACAACAAAAATAAATGGAAATGATTTTAAATAAAAAAAAATTACATCAAATAACATTCTTAATATTAATTTACGTTGGTCAGATAGGATTCTATTTGTATTATTTACTAAAAGGTTTAGAATTTAGAGTTCTTATTGTATTCAAATGAATATAAAGTTCTTACGGTTTTTAAAACATCCAGCTTTATTCATGGCTTGCCATTTGAATGTGAATTCCCATGCCGTCCTAAATAGATATTGGTATCCACTTAGCCATTGTTTTTTATTTATCCAGAGGTCTTTTAGTTTAGCTGGTCCTTAATGTAGAAAAAATGATGTCATTTCTTTTTTTTTTTAACAAACTGAAGGAATTGAAAGTGCATCTTTCAATCCCTTCACCTCCAACTCCACACTAACACATATCTGTCCTCTTGTAATAACTAACTAATAATTTCCAAACCTTTCCTTTTATATTAATTTTAAGGATCTAATGGACATTACATCATCGATGATGATGATCCTTCCGTTGAGGTCCGATTCCATTGTTTTTCTCTCCTATCTGACCGTTGCTTATACATTTTAAATGCCCCAGGGTAGTTTACATTTTACTAATTAGAATAATCATTTCCATTTTCTGATTAATTAATGTGTTTTCCAACTTAAAGATATATTTTTATTTTTAATTCTTTACTGACAATTTAGTTTTAAAATACTTTTTTCTTTTTTTTTAATAACGTTTCTTTTTAATAATTTTTTTTTTTTATCTGTGTGATTTTATATATATATGAGTTTAGTATAGAATTTTAATTTTCAACTTTTAATTCTTAAAAAGGAGGTTTTATTTGCGAACTTTTATTCTTTTGATGTTTACTAATCATCATCATCATCATCAACCATTATCAATCCACTGCAGAATGAAGGTCTCTCCAAGTTTAATCCATCTTCTCCGATCTTTAGCTTCTCTTTTCCACAACACCCCTGCACATTTTCTTATTTCATCCATCCATCTCACATGTGGTCTCTTTCTGGGTCTTTTACAATCTCTTGGAATCCAGTTTAAAATTTCAATTGTCCATCTATTATCATTTCTTCTAGCAATATATCCAGCCCAACTCCATTTCAATCTTTTAATTTTTTCAATAAGGTCAGTAACACCTGTTTGTTGTCTTACCCATACATTGCGTTTTCGATCTCTTCTTGTTACTCCCAACATACATCTCTCCATACTCCTTTGAGTGGTCTGAAATCTCTGTATTGCTCTTCTATGAAGTGTCCAAGTCTCAGATCCATAAGTAAGAACTGGTAAAACACATTTGTTAAAAACCATTCTTTTCAAACACATAGGCATATTTCCTTTTAGTATCAAGTTATTTCTACCAAAAGCACTCCAACCAAGTTTAATTCTATAATTAATTTCCTCCATTATGTTTCCATCTGTATTAATAATCTGACCAAGGTATTTGTAACTGTTAACTTCTTCTAATTCTTCATAATCAATCTTTATTTTCATATTTTGAGCAAATCGATTAAACATTACTTTAGTCTTTTTAACATTTATCTTTAGTCCTACTTTTCTACTTTCATCTGCTAACTCCTGCAACATTTCCTGCAGCTCTGAAGCATTATTTGCAAAAACAACTACATCATCTGCAAAATCTAAATGACTTAAATACTCTCCATTTACTTTCATTCCTTTAGTTTCCCATTTTAATCCACAAAATACTTCTTGCAGCACTGCTGTAAAAAGTTTTGGAGATATGGAGTCAACTTGCCTTACACCTTTCTCAATGTTGATTTTTCCAGTATCATTATTTAATCTAATTGTTGCTGTTGCATTTTTATAAATATTCTTTAAAATATGACAATATTCTGGATCTATACCTTGATGATCCAATGCTTTAATCACTGAAGAAATGTGTATAGAATCGAATGCCTTTTCATAATCTACAAATCCAAAACATAATGACAACTCATATTCATTTGTCCTTTCTATGACTTCTCTCAATACCTGGATATGATCTATTGTACTAAAACCACTTTTAAATCCAGCTTGTTCTCTTGGTTGGTGGAAATCCAAAGTTCTCTGTAGACGAGTTGTAATTATCTTGGTAAAAATTTTATATAAAACTGATAAAAGGCTGATAGGTCTGTAATTTCTAATATCTTCTTTATCACCTTTTTTAAATATTAATATTATTACTGCATTCTTCCAATCTTCCGGTACATCTTTATCATTTAGACATTTGGTATATAACTTTGCTAAAATTGTTTCTATTTCTTCACCTCCTTCTTTTAATATATCAATTATAATTCCATCATTTCCTGGAGCCTTTCCTTTCTTCATACACTTAATTGCATGTCTTACTTCTTCATTTAAAATTCTGGGCAATTCGGAAGATGTAATAGATATAGGAGGTACTTGTTCTTTATTACTATATAATTCTTGATAAAAATCTTCTACCAATTTCATGATGTCATCTCTCTTTTTAGTAATAATTCCATCTTTTTTTCTTATTGCAGATATAAATTTCCTACCAATACCAAAATGTTGTTTAACATTCTTGAGACTTTTATTTTCTTCTACAGCTTTCCTTGCTATTTCACAGTTATACTTTCTTATATCATTTTCAACTCTTTTCCGTACCATTTTACAAAATTCGAGATATTCAATTCCTTTTAATACATCATTTTTGTATATCTTCATATTCCTTCTTTTCTTCATAAATTCTCTAGTCTCAGTAGAAATTTTATTAGTCAATTGCTGCTTTTTTCTACCAGCTATCTTTGTTGCAGTTTTTAAAAGTGTATCAGTTATTTTCATATTAATTTCATTCAAATCTGAATCATGTTCAAAATCTCCTAACACTTGAAACCTATTTGTAAGTTCTAATTTAAATTCATTAGAATGTTTGTGAAGATTAGGAATATCAACTGTAAATATTGTTTTTCTTAATAATTTTTGTCTCTCTAGTTTTACATTAACACGTAACTTACACCTTACTAATTGATGATCACTTCCTGTGTTAAGTTTATTAAGAACATTACAATCTTGAAATATGTATTTCCTGTTAGTCAAAATATAATCCAATTCTGCTGTACCTTCATTTGGATGCTTCCATGTCCATTTCCTTTTAACATTTTTCTCAAAAAATGAATTCATAATATAAAGTTTTTCTTTTTCTGCAAACTCCACAAGTCTATGTCCTCTCTCATTTCTATTACCATAACCAAAATTACCTACAGCAATTTCATCTTTCATTTGTCTACCAATTTTAGCATTAAAGTCTCCCATAACAATTTTAAAATGTTGTTTATTCTGATCAAAAGCCTTTTGTACATCCATATAAAAATCTTCTACTACTTCATCACTATGAGAACTTGTTGGGGCATAAATCTGAATTATCTGCATTTGGTATCTGCTATTAAGTTGTATAACTAATCTTGCAACTCTGTCTGATACACCATCAATCTCCACAATATTGTTCTTCCACTTTTTATTTATAATGAATCCTACTCCACTTGTATTTCCAATATGTGTGCCTTTATAATAGAGTATATTTTTCTACGATATGTCCACTTTTTAAATCAATTGTTTCTTCACCTTTTCTTCTAACTTCACAAAGTCCAATAATGTCCCATTTAATATAAGACAATTCTTCTTCTAATTCTTGCAATCTTCCTTCACTTGAAAGTGATCTGCAGTTGTAAGTACCTAAATAAAAAGTCGTCATCAAATGGCAGCCTGGGTCCACAATCAGGGGATTCTTAGCACCCTCCGCCTTCGGCCACCAACCGCTGCCTTGGTTGGTGACTTTATAGCCTCCTGGAAATAAGAGCCATGCTTTATTTTTGTCTGTCATAATTGTATATATGTATTGGAAAAATATTTATCATTTACACAAACATTCATTCTGCCTTATCAGGCACTGAGAAGAAAGACCATGGTGTTTCTTGATCTTAAACTCAGAGGTAAAAAGCCAATAAACTCACCATGCTGGCTAATGCGTGTTGGTGAGCAGCCCATCCATGTTCGTATACTATTCATATGCTTTACTAATATATTAAATTATTTAATAAAAAAAAACAATGTAACGTCATCTGTGCCCGTTACAATATATATATATAATTTTACTAAATCAGATGTTTTTTGATATTCCAATATACCATTTCTTCTAATCAAAAAGCATAAA
Organism: Epiperipatus broadwayi; assembly: GCA_028023455.1. NCBI lineage: Eukaryota > Metazoa > Onychophora > Udeonychophora > Euonychophora > Peripatidae > Epiperipatus > Epiperipatus broadwayi. The sequence goes on along the minus strand of JAQFVV010012633.1, from coordinate 1,548,224 downwards.
TGATTTTTCATATTCTCTGTATAATATGGAAATACTATGACTGATTTTTTACTGCTGATGCAATAATGTTACTAACAGCAATTCTCTTTTCTTCTTTTTTGTAACTCCTTACATTTATGGTTAGAATGACCAATTACCTAGCTTTATTAATATTTTCTTATTGTTGTCATCTACATAACAATGTATTTCTGTATGATCTCTTGCTCTTTCTTACATCAGTTACATCTTGACCAATGATATCCTTCTGCATATTTATGTAAGGCTAAAACCTTTTTTACCTACACAATTCTTATAAAAGTTTTGTTTTGGTTTCCCTCTTCAACAACTTTTCTAAAAATTTTCTGGATAATTCAGTTCCTTTAAAATAATCTTATCTTCATTTTGACTTTTTTAAAATCATAGTGCTGTTCCATTTGACTTCTAATTTCTAGGTCTTTTTATATCAAAATAATTTTCTACTCCCAATTTATAATTTCTAACCCTTTTCATTTCAAAACACTTTTGTTTCATAATTCAACTTAATTATTTCTTTGATTTCTGAGATTTTTAAAACATAGGAACATCATTTCAATATTATTTTCAGCAAATTATATAACCTTACTGTTCTTTTTAAATTTCATTATATACTTGACTCTGAATGATCTCTTTCACAATCTGCTTTAGATTGTTTTCATTATTAATATAGTGCCTGATTATTATCCAGCATTGGGAATATGATTTATTTCATATTCATAAATTCCATCTGATGATAACAGAATTTAAAAATAACACATTGATCGCTTGAAAGAACTACTAAATTAATAAACTTTATATTGATAATTACACAATAATGAAAATACATTAAATATGAAATAACTATTTTAGCAACTTTTTATATATAATTAAAGTTATAAATATTATATGCCTGTTTAGATTTTTTTGAATTAATGCCTTTTTTCTCTTATATAAAAGTTCCAATGTTTATTTTAAAAAAGAAACATTTCTATTGATTTAATATTTGTTATATTTCAGACTTCTAAAAATAAATTATTAACTTAAAATATGTGTGTAATGAGAAATATCCTTGAACATGTTTTAACTTTTCAAACAAAAGAACCAGCAATATTTAGTGAATGTTTGTGACAATCAATAACCTGTGAAGAATATTTCTTTAAGTTTTATCGGACTCTAATACACAGTTAAAAATCAACATTCATGCAAATAAAAAATGTAAATTACTTGCCTAAACATTTAAGATTTGATAAAAAAAGGAAAGCTGTATTTCACAAGTTCCCTATATACAGTGATGACATCCAACCGGTTCGCACCGGTTCGCGCGGACCGGTTCTTAAAATTAAAAAAAAATTAGCGAACCGATAGTTAAATTATCCGAAAATAAATTTTATTATTATCCTAAAAAAGAGTTGAATTAACAAATTATTTAATTATTTCCAACTATAATCTAGAACATTATTTGTATTTTTTTTTTTTTTGTTATATCAAATGTAACAATGATTCTTTTTGAACAGATTGGGTTCAAAATGCTTTCCCCAGAATAATTCGTCTACACGATATTGCACTTGGAACGTGCGATATGCGCGATGAAATTTGAGTGATTAAGAATTATTTTGCAAGAAATAATTCACAACAGTTTTGTTTTAAGTAATTAAATCCATTATTTATCGCATTTCAAATTAGTTTCTTTAAAAGTATACAAATAAAAAGTGTTTTTTAATGAAATTTACTCTTGCTGAAATTATTTTACTTTAAAGATAAAGTAACTTCATTCAAAAGGACCTATCATTGCGAAAACAAACAATAATATAAAACCATTGTTCAAATGATTTTGTTATGCCGATGTTGTTTTAAATATTTGTTTAACTTTTATTTTTTATTTAAATACTTTATTTCTTCACTTACATATTTATCACGCAAGATTTGTTTTTATTTGATTAGTAAATTTAATGGATGATCAGCTGTAGTAAGTTTATAGTACATTATTTTCATTTAGTTTGCTATATCTGATGTAACAGTGCGTCTTTTTTTAAACAATAAGTTCAACATATTTTTTCTAGAATAACTTGTCAAGATGATAAATACAACAATACCTTTGGCTCATCAAGTGTTATGACTCGTTTTCAAATCAAGAAATGAAACAAAAATGCCAAACAATATCAGATTCCTTCATAAAAAATCCAAAAACTGATACAGAATCGAAAACGATAGTAAAGGATGATATTTTGAATCAAGTTTTGTTTTCTGTTTCTTCATATGCAACAGAAAATAATGTTGACAACACAAATAAACTGTCCAGTTCCAAAAGTACAAAAGATGCATATAAAATAAATGCAGATAGTGACCTTCCTGGCTGCTGGAATATGAAATAAGCCAATGAATTCAAAGAAAAATATTGTGGTTTACTTATTATTGGAAAAAAAACTTAAGTGTGATAACTATATCAAAATCGAATCAATAAAAGTGAAGGCAGCTCATGTGTCAAAAGAATGGAGAAGTAATATTGTTCCAAGTGGAACAAATAAAATGGTTCAACAAGCCTCTCTTAAAAAAAAAATAAAAGAACACTTTTCATCAAAAGCATACCAGATATGTGTGATGCAATTGAAAGAAAGTGCAAAAAATGCAATTTTCAAATTCATAGACAAAGTTCATGAAAAGTTTATGAGCTCCATCTGTAAAATTTTCAGTACGGTTTGAGTGCACTTTAGCAAAACGAAACTGACCGTTTTCTGATATTGACCATTTGATAAAATTATAAAAAAAGAGTGGATTAGATATGGGAGTGGGACTTCATTCTCAATTCCTGGCTGTCAAAATTGTCGAGCACATTGAAAAATACATTAAAAACAAAGTGTTTAGAAAAATAATAGATCAGAATTTAAAGACATGTTTATAATTAATGAGGTATCAACAATATCATGCAAAACAATTCTTATCATTTTTATTAAGGTTAAAGATGCAGATTTCTCACCAACAATTTTTGTAGATTTAGTGGAATTACAAAACAAAGATGCATGCTGAAACCATTTACACTGCTTTATTACAAAGTCTGCAATCAGTAGGAAGTGATAATCCATATTTGAAGAATAATTTGATTGGATTTTGTTCAGATGGAGTAATTGTGATCCTGGAAAGGTGGTCAGAAATGAATGTTAAAATAAAAAACCACTATCCTGAGATTATTATTTGGTATGGTTTGAGTCATCACCTTCAGCTTATGCTGGAGGATTTTATCAAAGACATAAAGCAAATGAATCACTTTACAGCATTTATTAATGAAATATATAAAATATTCCATCAGTCTAATAAAAACCAAATGATATTGAATAAAATTTCAACCAATTTGGGAATTGGAAATTCTAAAAATTGTAGAGTTTTTAATCCAAGACGGGAAGCATGCCATCATAGAACAGCAGTTGCAACATGGTGAGCATATCTAGCACTAAATGATTTTTTTTCTACTAATAAAAATTTTTCTAGAATGGCTAAACATCTTGCCAACAAATATTTTATGAGATCTAGCTTTAAGAATCGATATTCTAGAAGAAATTGCTTTGTTGGCGGATGCTATTCAAGGAAGGAGTGTAAATATATTGAATGCTGAACAATTAAGAAAACAATTAAAGCATTTGAATATCTCAGAGAGAAGAGTGGTAGTTATGACAAAATAATAAATGAAACTATCTCTTCTAAGGAATTCCTGCATATTAATTTTGTTGAAGACAACAAATGATTGAGTCCTCCCCATCAAAAATTACTGAATGTAATGATAACAAATATGGAATTAAGATTAATGGATTGTAATAGCATAAGTAATAATATCCAAGATAGAAATCATAAAATCCATCAATTAGTTAAAATTGTGAACCGAAATGCTTAGAATCTGGAAAAAGCTGTAGTTCTTTGGAAAGAATTTGAAGAGAAATTATCAGATTTTTACAAAGCATTTCACCATGAGATTTCAGTTAATGATTTCCATGATTATGTTAAAAATGTTTTGAGAAATCACCAGAAACATGTTGTACATGAAACTATCCAAAGAGCTAAAAATATAATTAAAACCAAGGCTGAATGAAGGTTTTCTGTGGTGAACACAATTTATTCAGATAAAAAAAATCACCTTGAAGTGAAAAATGTGGCAAATTCTTCTGGTAATAAATTGGATGTCATCCATTAGATCACTGGGATTGCAGTGACTCAGTTCAAGTTTGGCCAAGAAATCACAATACAACTGATGATGCTATAGTCAAAAAGCATCATCAACCTGAAGAGACATATGATGTGACTAGAATGTCACTATGGAAATATCTTGCCAAATAAATAAGTTTTTTTTCCAATTATAAAAAGGGTTTAATTCTTTTTTAATTCCATAAGTGAGATTACAAAATATATCATAGTGCGCATGTGCAAGGCAGCACTTTTTTGTGTATGGGGGGGGGGCATGCAAAATTTCTGAGAAGTTGCCAAAAAATTTTAGGTATGAAACCAAGAAGTGATTTGCTTCCATGCTTAGAAAAAAGAAAAATAAACAGAATAGGTTCTTAAATACAACCTACTTTTAGAGAACTGGTTCTTGGAAATTTGGGATATCATCACTGCCTATATATATATAATGTCCATTATATATGTTGTTATATGTAATATTATAAGTTTAATCTTATAATGAATGAACACAGTTGAGTAGTTCATCAACATGCATAAATACATAAAATAATATGATGAATTTACTGATTTTTACCTCTGAGTTTAAAACCAAAAAAATACTATAATTTTCTTCCTCAGACATATCAGTTAGATTTACTTGAAAGAAAGATGAAGGAGTGCACAGATGGCTGAATGTTAATCTTTCACATATACAATTACAACACAAAAGATATGATCATCATATTCTAAATATTGCAAATTTGTCAACAAAGGTAATATTTGGTGAATGAAGACAAAGAATGCTATAAATCCATTGGTTATAAACCTAAGCTACTATTCAATGGTGAGCTTTTCTTCAGCTATTTACAATTATAGATCACATTTCAATTGAAAAGTAATTTCACAATTTGAAGTAAAGAAAACTTTAAATAATCTATTTATATAGTGCTATAACAAATCTCTGGCCATGCATTTTTTACTAATTTACATTCACTTGCCCATAAAAGCCAACCTTTTTTCACCATACAAAGATCAACGTGTTAACTTATTGTGTGCTTGAATTATAACTTAAATCAATTGTACAAACTTATTCATTCTGTAGCAGGAGAGAGGCAGAATCTTATTTTTAACTATATGCAATTAGAAATAGTAAATTTTACTATAATAAATAGTTTATTTATATAGCTCTGACTACATATGTAATATGAAGAAGGTAACAAATCTCCAATCATGCGCTTTGTACTAATTTACACCATTCATCCATGAACATCAGTTTTAAAAAGCATAAGTTAACCACTTATGCTTAGAGCTTATCAATATATAAGCCAACCTTTGCTTACCATGCAAGAATTAGGACTATAACATATTATGGGCCTAAATTATAACTTAACAAATGAATTGTACAAACTTATTTATTCTGTAGCAGGAGAGAGCAGAATCTCATTTTTAAACATCTGCAATTATTAAATAAGACATTGCCTAACTTTGTGAAGTTAAATATTAGAATCAGGCATTAGGATTTCCTATAAATAAAAATATGAAAAAACATTGTGAAGATCATTAGTATATTAGATAGAAGGCAAAATTATTTATATAACTTAATGGGAGTTAGTTTATGCCCAGAACACATTCTCACTGTGAGGAAATAGAGAATTTTATGCACACAATGTTTGTGATCAGATTAAAGGAAATTTTAAAGTTATGCGAGATTTGAATGCTAGAATTGAAAAATGATTAAAAGATCAAAATGGTGATAGAAATGATGCAGGATACAGATTTGTAACATTTAAAGAAACATTTAATATTATGAATATTCTTTCTGAAAAAAATCTATATGAATGAACATGAAATAATAAAAATAGAAATACTGAAGAGTTCAATTATATTTTAACTAACAGAAAATATGTATTCCAATACTTTAATGTATTTAATAGATTCTACACAAATATGATGATTGATTAATGAGATGCAAAATATGTATTTATGCAAAAGTAAAAAGACAAAGTTATTAAGAATGACAGTAATAATAGGTAATATTCCTAACTTTTCAGAAATACTCCATGAATTTATACTAGAATTTTTGAATCATTTTAAATTATTAAGGTTTTGCAGATAGCTCAGAATTTTAATGGAATCAATAAAAAAAAACTAGTATTCTGATTAAAATTTCTATACAGATATATGATATAAAAAAGCAATAATTCTGTGTTTTCAGTGAGATAAAACAATGTACAAAAAAAAAAAGAAATATGTAACTATTTCAAAAAGACCCATTAACAAAAAATGAGTGAAGAATTTTTTATAATGTCATGAAAAGAATTAATCACAACATAAAAAATATATATGAAATAACAAGAAAAGTGGTAGAAAAGAATAAAGCTTCAAAAGTTGTTTCAATGAGAAAAAGAAAAAAAATACACTATTATAAAAATAAAAGTATTGTGAAAAGTGTGTAATTCAAGAAATAATATATAATAATAAAGAACATGAAAATAAAATAATACATAGAATTATAACATCTTTTGAAATTCCAAATATTTTTAATGAAAAGTTGAGACATGCAAATAAAGAACAGAAAATCTTCAGGAAATGATAGATTATCAAAGACATTTAAAAAAAGCAAAGGAAGAAATAGACAATTTTTATCAAAACTATATACCAAAGGCATAAATAGCAAAAAAGATGTCAGATGATTGCAAAAATGCAATAGTGATATTAATATTCAAGAAAGATAAAATAAAAAAAATTACAAAGTTTTTGATAGTTCTATACATTACTAAGATCATTACAATTCATTAGAGAACTTTAGATTCAAATCAATTAAAAAACAAGCTGAATTTAAAAGTAGATGTAATACAGTAAATCATATTCAAATGTTAAGAACAAAATGAGTTGCTATTTTAGTTTGAATTTATAGATTATGAAAAGGCATTTAGAATATTATCAAATTCTGATAAATATTCATCCAAAATGCAATAGCAGAGATTACAATTAATATTGATAAAAGTATTGGCAAAATGATTTTATTTGATCAACATCATTTATAGTAGTTTTACAAAAAAAAAAAAATATGGATTAAAATGAAAAGCTAGGAAAATAAATAATTTACTTGGATTATTTAGATTTTGCAAATGATGTGGTTGTTTTCATAAATATTGCTCCAGAATTTTAGGAAATATTAAAAATAAAATGAAAGCAAGAAAATAGGATTAAAAATAAATGCTAAAACACCTACAAACATACAAGGAAAAATGGTGGACAATATTAATCATAAAGTTAAACTTAAAGGGAGTACTTTTAGTAGAAATAAAATTAGAAGAAAATATATATTCCTTAAAAACAAAAAAGAAGAAACCCCAATGAATTACTTAAAAATCTGAAACTTGCACACTTAATAATGAAGGCAATATAAAGACTTCAAAGCACACCACAAACTATTGAGAGATGCATGCTGGAGATAACAAAGAGATATCAAAGCAATGTAAAAATCAGTATCACTGATATCACTGGAAAAATTATTAGGCTGAAAAGAAATTGAACTTGATATGTCACAAATTCAAAACATATAGCAAAGTTTTGAAAAATATATATTGGGAATAACAATGAGATATCAAAGCAATGCATATAGACAAGAAGATAAACAGATATCATTGATATAATCAGGAAAATTAAAAAGCTGAAAAGAAATTAGATTGGACATGTCACTAAAAGATTTAACATTCGATAACAAACGAAATTCATCATAAACTAAATCCCAAGAGAATTAAAAAAAAAAAAACTAAAAAGAAATCACATACAAAATGAATGGGTAAGGATGTTTATTGGAGATATGTAAAAGAGAAACTACAGTTTAAATTTAAGAGAAATCTTCATTTTTCAATGGACTGATAGTAGTTGAAATTCATGATAATGTAAATATGTAAACTGATGTTATTTTAAAAAAATAACCTTCCAAGAGTTTTAAAAAAAAATATAAATATTAATCTATAGACTATACTATCTCATGTAAAAAAAGAAGAGAGGACTGACCAAAGGAGATCAATTTAAATATTATATGAATGTGCAATCATCAGAATTAAGTTTGCATGTGGATTATTATAAATGTGTATATATGTTTAGTAATCATGTTTACTTGATTTAATTCACATATATGTAATTTTCTAGAATTCCTAATTAATGTTTACTATTTTTCATTTCAAATATATAACTGCAGATATTAAAAAATAACACATCAATGGATTCCAAAATACATCCCAATCTTTTAGATTTCTTCAGTTAAGATGTAAATGCCCCAAACCATTGTTTTATATTTATTGATACACATTATATAAATTTACTTCAAAGGTGCATAATTTTGTGCATGCAAAATTTTTTAGTGAATAAACATATGATCATTAATTATTCCTTATTAAGTTAGATATTATTAAATTTTATTTAATTAGATATAATCTCTAAATTTACTGCAGAGTTTGCTGTTAAATGAAAAAAAAATCTTTGATTCTTAGTTAATGCCTTAAAGAAAATGAGAGGCCAATTTTTAATGTCCACTTCATATGTTCTTATTATTGCAACTATTATTACTATGTGGCTATTCATAGATAAACAAATGTGGAAGGTTTGCTCACCAATATGCATCAGTAACCATAAAGAATTTTCTGACTTTTACCTTTAAGTTTAATACTGAGAAAATTTTGGTATTTCTTCTCAATTGTGTGATAATTCTTAACTGAAATATCAGTTGAGTTTTCTTGAAAAATAAATGTATGTGAATGATTATTTTTTCTTATAGATATTTATATTCATGAAAGACAAAATTAAATTGCAGCCCTTATTACCAGGCTACAAACCAGCAAAGAAGCAATTAGAGGCTAAAGATAGAGGATGCTAATAATCTCCTTATTGGGGATTTAAATAGCCATCCAATGACCTTTTATTTGGGAAACCACAATTGCAGATCATTTTCTAGTGAAGGAAGATTGCATAAATTAAAGAAGAATTATATTGAATTTTGGGAAGTTAGAAGAAAAGGTGAAATGACAATTGATTTAAAAACTAGACATGTACATTATTAATAGTGGAAGCATAAGTGAAGTGAGATCCATTATAAATAAAAAGTGAAAGAACAACATTGTGTAGATTGACGACACATCAGATGGATAAATAAGAATTACTTATTCAAATTAATGGAAAATACCAAATATAGAGAATACAAATTTTTGACTCAACAAGTTCTCATTATGATGATGATGATGAGGATTTTCTTATATCATTGTTTCATATCATTTTACAAAATTCTAGATACTGAAATCTAAGAAATCTTTTTAAAAAAATGTTCATATTCTTCCTTTGCTTCATGCATTGTCTTATTTCAGCGACAAATTTACTGATAAATTGCTACTTTGTATTTCAATCAAATTTGAACCATCTTCAAAGTCTATTAATACTTTAAAATGTTACATTTTGATTTACAAGTATCAAACTTACTCAACCCACAAATTTTAAAATCATTTACAAATTCTAATTTCAATTCATTGGATCATGTTTCTGAAGGCTATGAATATCAACTGTTAATACTATCTTTCTTAATAGTTGTATTGTGCATTAACATGTATCTTAAATCTCATTAAATCGATAATCACTTCCTGTATTGAATTTATTAAAAAGATTACAATTTTATAATAAGTATTTTTTTTTTGTTGGGTTAAAATATAATCTATTTCTGGTGTACCTTTATTTAGATCCTTCCATATCCATTTGTGTTTAGCATTGTTCTGATTCATAAATATAGTTTTTCTGCAATTTCCACAAATCTGTATCCTCTTTTATTTCTCTCACTATGACCAAATTTACTGACAGCAGTTTCATATTTCAACCAAATAGTATTAAAATCTCTCATGACAATTTTAAAATGCCATTTGGTCTTTTCAAAAGCCTTTTGTACATCCATATGAAAATCCTTTACTTCATCATAGTAAAAAATTCATCATCATCATCATCATCAACCATTATCAATCCACTGCAGGATGAAGGTCTCTCCAAGTTTAATCCATCTTCTCCGATTTTTAGCTTCTCTTCTCCACAACACCCCTGCACATTTTCTTATTTCATCCATCCATCTCACATGAGGTCTCTTTCTGGGTCTTTTACAATCTCTTGGAATCCAGTTTAAAATTTCAATTGTCCATCTATTATCATCTCTTCTAGCAATATGTCCAGCCCAACTCCATTTCAATCTTTTAATTTTTTCAATAAGGTCAGTAACACCTGTTTGTTGTCTTACCCATACATTGCATTTTCGATCTTTTCTTGTTACTCCCAACATACATCTCTCCATACTCCTTTGAGTGGTCTGAAGTCTCTGTATTGCTCTTCTATTAAGTGTCCAAGTTTCATATCCATAAGTAAGAACTGGTAAAACACATTTGTTAAAAACCATTCTTTTCAAACACATAGGCATATTTCCTTTTAGTATCAAGTTATTTCTACCAAAAGCACTCCAACCAAGTTTAATTCTATGATTAATTTCCTCCATTATGTTTCCATTTGTATTAATAATCTGACCAAGGTATTTGTAACTGTTAACTTCTTCTAATTCTTCATAATCAATCTTTATTTTCATATTTTGAGCAAATCGATTAAACATTACTTTAGTCTTTTTAACATTTATCGTTAGTCCTACTTTTCTACTTCCATCTGCTAACTCCTGCAACATTTCCTGCAGCTCTGAAGCATTATTTGCAAAAACAACTACATCATCTGCGAAATCTAAATGACTTAAATACTCTCCATTTACTTTCACTCCTTTAGTTTCCCATTTTCATCCACAAAATACTTCTTGCAGCACTGCTGTAAAGAGTTTTGGAGATATGGAGTCACCTTGTCTTACACCTTTCTCAATGTTGATTTTTCCAGTATCATTATGTAATCTAATTGTTGCTGTTGCATTTTTATAAATATTCTTTAAAATATGACAATATTCTGGATCTATACCTTGATGATCCAATGCTTTAATCACTGAAGAAATGTGTATAGAATCGAATGCCTTTTCATAATCTACAAATCCAAAACATAATGACAACTCATATTCATTTGTCCTTTCTATGACTTCTCTTAATACCTGGATATGATCTATTGTACTAAAACCACTTTTAAATCCAGCTTGTTCTCTTGGTTGGTGGAAATCCAAAGTTCTCTGTAGATGAGTTGTAATTATCTTGGTAAAAAATTTATATAATACTGATAAAAGGCTGATAGGTCTGTAATTTCTAATATCTTCTTTATCACCTTTTTAAAATATTAATATTATTACTGCATTCTTCCAATCTTCCGGTACATCTTTATCATTTAGACATTTGGTATATAACTTTGCTAAAATTGTTTCTATTTCTTCACCTGCTTCTTTTAATATATCAATTATAATTCCATCATTTCCTGGATCCTTTCCTTTCTTCATACACTTAATTGCATGTCTCACTTCTTCATTTAAAATTCTGGGCAATTCGGAAGATGTAATAGATATAGGAGGTACTTGTTCTTTATTACTATATAATTCTTGATAAAAATCTTCTACCAATATCATGATGTCATCTCTCTTTTTAGTAATAATTCCATCTTTTTTTCTTATTGCAGATATAAATTTCCTACCAATACCAAAATGTTGTTTAACATTTTTGAGACTTTTATTTTCTTCTACAGCTTTCCTTGCTATTTCACAGTTATACTTTCTTATATCATTTTCAACTCTTTTCCGTACCATTTTACAAAATTCGAGATATTCAATTCTTTTTAATACATCATTTTTGTATATCTTCATATTCCTTCTTTTCTTCATAAATTCTCTAGTCTCAGTAGAAATTTTATTAGTCAATTGCTGCTTTTTTCTACCAGCTATCTTTGTTGCAGTTTTTAAAAGTGTATCAGTTATTTTCATATTAATTTCATTCAAATCTGAATCATGTTCAAAATCTCCTAACACTTGAAACCTATTTGTAAGTTCTAATTTAAATTCATTAGAATGTTTCTGAAGATTAGGAATATCAACTGTAAATATTGTTTTTCTTAATAATTTTTGTCTCTCTAGTTTTACATTAACATGTAACTTACATCTTACTAATCGATGATCACTTCCTGTGTTAAATTTATTAAGAACATTACAATCTTGAAATATGTATTTTCTGTTAGTCAAAATATAATCCAATTCTGCTGTACCTTCATTTGGATGCTTCCATGACCATTTCCTTTTAACATTTTTCTCAAAAAATGAATTCATAATATAAAGTAAAAAATTACTGGGCATAAATTTAAATTCTCTGTATATCTTCCATTAATTTGAAAAAATTATATTAACTTTGTAAATTATTAAGAATTTAAACTTCTCTCTCAATATTATAATAAAATAAAATTAAAAGCATATGAAGTGCTTGAAAGAGAAGCTATAAAGAGTGCAAAATATTAAAATATTTGCGCTTTTGAGGTGGGTTGCCTCATATTCATAGCAATACTGAGCCATGCAGAACAGAGAGATAATGGCAATATGCAAAATACATGCAAATTATTTAGATAGCCCAGTATTTGGAGATGTCGAAGCATGGTGTCGCGTCTATTGATAGTTATTGTTACCAGTAATGAAATACGCCTCCCTAATTTTCCGCTTGATATTGTTTTTCTCTATGCAAACTATCTTGGGGTTAGAGGGTTTAAATATGTGACCGGTCTTTTTAGAGTGTTCCAAAAATGTTGATGAATTGTCATTATTTTTCTATGCTCTATTGTAAGTTTATCTATGTTGAGCAGTCCTGTTGGTTATGCTGGCTTTGGTTTCACCATAATAAATGGCATGGCATTCAGGTTGAAGGCATGAGATGCTATAAATGACATGGGAGAGGTCTGAGTGGGGTCAATTTTGTCTTTGGAGTTATTGATGAGGGGGTATATGAAAACTGATTTTAAATTTGTTAGATAAGACCTTGATCAGTTGGTTAGAGATTTTAGGTATGTGTGGGAGGGTAATATATGGAAGCTTAAGATCTTTATTATTGTTTAAAATTTTATTATAGAATTGTTTGATTTTGTGATTAATGGTATTGAGTTTAAAGCCTGCTTGTAATAAGTCTTTAGTGTAGAGATAGATGTCTTTTCTATCAGATTCAAATTTGCATAGTTGCATATTTCTATATAAGAATGCATAAAGGCCTGTGTAATATGCCTTCAATCACCATGATGTTGTTTTTGCACTTTTTATTTTCAATGAATTCCACTCTCCTTATGTTTTCAATAATTGTCTTTATAGTAAAGAATATGGCTACTTTTTAAATCATTTATAATGAAAGCATAAATGTATGCTTGAATAATGAATAGTCACAAATGAAACTTCTATATACACATTGCTACACTAGTTTTTGCTATTGCCATCTTCAATAAAGAGGTTCACACTCACATCTAGTTCCCCCCAAACTAGGTAAATGATGGGGGGAAAATTTAATATCTCGTGCCTGGCAAATCACAAGATAGTTTTCATAATTAAGTGTGCATTTGTTTTTATACAATAAATCTGAGCCTAATATGACCTCATGGAGGAGATTACTCATGATCAAGAATGCATAAAAGATACTCTTCTCATTCATGTCCAACTCCAACCATATTTATTTAGGCACAAGTTTTACTTTTCAGTTATTTGCAAGGGTTATTTGTGCAGCCTTTAAGGGGAAAGTCTCTATTTGAGAGTTCATCAATATGATCCTCTAGTATAACACCTCTGCTACTACCAATATCTGATTACCCGAGTCCAACATTGCTATCACCTCAATTCCTACTTTTGGACAACTCTGCATCATGTATTCTGGTACTCTATCTTCCTAAGAACAGATCAAATTGGACATTTCTTTTTCAGAGATTTGTTTGATGGGCCCTCCCATCACATTTCAGTTCCCTGCATTGTCTTTAACATTCTCTTGCATCTTCCCCACAAAATCCTCTTGTCGTTTCCCCATCTACAGTGTTTAACAGGTCAGCTACCTGGTCAAATGACTTTGGGCCCACTATCAACAGCATCTGCAATATCTGATAGGGAAAATTCTGACAGATAATCTTAATGATTTGGTCTTCAGATGTGTGACACACCTTTAACTTTCTTAATTTGACTGTCTGCCTATAGAAAAATTTGAGAATAGTTTTCATTCACACCACTTCTATATTCCTCCTACATGATTTGATACAGGATGGTTTCCTGATGCTATGCACTCCAGAAGTTTCTAATCACCGAGTCTTTATATTCCTGGAAAGTTTGATGGTGAAACAAAGACCCTCACAAAGCTAATGCATCACCATAAAGGTGAGCAGTGGTGATAGCCGATTTAACTCAAAAATAACTTTCTGAACTTCTTAGGTATTCCATCGGAGCCTCCAGGTTCCCCTGAAATACACAGATTTTCAAAAATTGGTTAATATTTTGTTGGTATATTGGTTGATCTTCACCTCCAGTCATCTTGATTAAAGATTCATCTGTACTCCTTGCTTCAGTATTTCTTATGTCCTTGTCCTGTTCTTCTTTAAATCCTTTGAACACTTTTTTTCTGTCATTAACTACTGCCTCAGGCCTTGTACTTTCTTGTCCCGACTTGACTAAATGTCTGTCTGTTTTATCTACTTGTGACTCATCGTCCTTAATTTGATTGGGTTATTCATCTTTCATTTCCAACTTTTGAAATCTTCCTTCAATTTCTAGCAATAGTTCACTTCATATATCATTTATCATTTTATATATATCCTTTGTCTGTTCAGAAATCTCTCTTCACATTTCTAACTCTTTTGGCATTTTAGCCATCTCCTTCTTGACGTGATTTAGGAATTCTTCCATCATCACCTTTAAGCATTCATTTTCCTTCTCTGGTTCATTTTTCTGACCAACCACTCCCTGCTTTTCAGGCTGCTCTTCCAGTGACATTTCTAAGTTTCCGTAAACCTTCATTTCACTACTCAATGCTTGTTCCATTTTTATTTTTCCTGCTCTTGTCAACATTTATCAGTCTTATTATTTGTCTGCAATTTTGGGAACTATATATATATGTACATTCTGTACTATTATTAACCTTGTATTGTTAATATTTTAAATATGTAATTATTTTAACTCACTTCAAAAATATTCTATTTACTCTCGTATGAAAAATTCGCAGTACACCACACCTTCCGTCATATCCCCTACTATTTGCCCTTTTCTTCCAGCAGATTTCCCTGATTTTCATAAATATATAATTTACTTTCATGTGTGTTAGAGAGAAAAAAAATTAAATTTGCCCCGTTCGAAATATATGTCCTAGCAATAATATGATAAAGTTATTCTTTTATATTTCGCTACTTTTAATCTAAACTTCTGTACATACATTTATTTTGATCTGTGCTAATAAACTCTTGCTCAAAAATCCTCTTAACCAATTATTGAAGCCACATACTATTTACAAACACTTTTTTTCTTTCGTTAAATCAGTTTTGAAACAACAAAAACAATATATAGATTTTCGCTAGTTTTCATTTACATTACTTTTTTCTTTTAAAAAAAAAATATTGTACTGGACACTCAATCTATTCTGATCACAGAGGGTGCCACCAGATCACTATGTATCTGAAAAAAATTATTTACTGTGATCAGAAAGGATGATGATGATGGTTTGCGCTGACTAAACTCAGGAAGAAACAAGAGATCTTAAAATTGTTTAGACAATTGAGCAACAAAAGCACTAAGACAAACATCAGCCAAATTAAGTTTAAACAAATTTTAAAAATTTTATTAAGAGAAGACTTATAAGAAAAGTTTCTAAGTTAACAAATAGGATTAGCTCAGGCATGTACCAGAAAGACTAAACGCAATGCTCTGGCAGACCCACTGATCTTCTAATAATGAACCATAAAGGAAGGAAGCAATTGCATTCAGCAGAGGATTCATCCAAACATTGGTTTTCCCATTCAGATATTTAAACAATATGTTCTTGAAATAAATCAACGAAACCAGCAGCGGCGAGCTTTTCAATGCCTGAAAAATGTGTCGGGACCACGAATGTCATATGCCAGTAGAAGCTGCACCAAATATTACATTTAAAATAAAGATGATTGATTTACCTCAAGAACAACCAAAAAATATGATTTAAAATAAAAGGAAAACAATTAAAACAGGCGAGTCGCCAACCAAACGATTGGTGAAACTTATCTAAGAATAATAATTAAAGATCTCAATAGGAGATAAGCAAATAATTAGAAAAGCAGTTATGTCTGCCCAAGCATTTCAAGAAAAATAAACTTACAAAAGAAATTGTGAGTACACGCTCTGATAAATTTAAACCCACAATGTAAATACAAAATAAATCTATCGGAGAGTGCATGAGTAAGAAAATATTAAAGCTTTAAATACTTTAGCAGAACAAAAGTCTCTCTCCCTGTAATTTACAAAAGGATAAATATTATCATCATGCTGGCAACTTATAAAATTACAAAGACAACAATTCCAGTTTCCAATTTCAGAGACATAGAAAAGAAGAAATGAAATCTCCACATACGAAACTAGGACAAAAAAAATAGTCCCTAGCCAAAATATTTTGGTGGTTTGCAGAAGCGCAAACACAATATTTAAAATCAATTATGGGATACTAAAATAATTACCGGTGAACATTTAAAAATATACAAGGCTGCTAAAGCATGTATAAAAAGGTAGGCATAAAAATATAAAAAACTCACTCGTCACTCACCAATAAACAAAATTGAAAACAAATTTGGAATCTTAAAACTAAGATTCCAAGACATACTACAAAATACAAGAAAACACAACAAATATTAAATATGGTTTAAATATTGCTCATGAATACAGATTTATAATTAGATTGAGTGGAGATTTAATTAAAAGAAATTTACCCTGGGAAGAATAAAAGAAAATTTTACCTTACATAAAGCACAGTTTGCATAGAGTGCGCACATTTATTATAGTCCATTTTCAGGTCCTTTGACAGTGGCTAGGTAGAGGCAGTGGGGTCTTGTTTATTTTAGGTGTTCATGACAGGATTGAAGGAGAGTTGGTCCGTGTGGGTCCGTCTTTTGAGTTAAGTTAGCAAGACATCCTGATGATGGCAAACCTCAGAGCAGTAGATTTTGACATCTTGTACAGCAATGGTCTGTTAATAATTGCAAGTTTTTAGCAGGAATTAAATGTCCAAACTGCTACCCAAAATGGTATAACTCTCAGAAGACGATAATCAAAGTGTATACGGAATACTGAATCTCTCACTTTGAAACAGCTTGTCGGTCAAGAATAAAACTATTGTGCCAAATTTTGCAGGGTCTTTAATATCTGGCTACATTTCCCATGAAAACCTTTCCTGTTGTCCAATTCTATGCCTAAGGCAGGGCAAATATTAATCTCCAGCTCAATCTAATCTAAGAATTCTACCCAGGGATTATTTTGAACAAAAACAACAATATAAAATTAAACCTCTGCTTTTAGAATGAACTTAAAATGACTAAAATAAAAGCAACAGGAATGTAAATTAGCTAGCCAGCTTGCTTTTAATCAAATTGATTATAAAAAAAGTAAAAACAAACGGTATCAAAAATGATCTGTTTTTAAATATAAACGCATGTGTATACACATACTCTTTTTAAATAATAATAATAAAAAAATTTAAACATTAAACATTTAATGGAAAGTAAAAGTTTAAATTTTTTTTTGTAATAACACCATTGAATCAGATATCAATCCGGTCCAACTGCCTGAATACATGATCAAAAAAAAAACCATTCATGTAACTTTTTTTTTTTTAAACTATAAACATTTTAAAAAGTATCCCTAGAAATTCGGCTGAACATTTGCTCGCACTCAGAAAAACAAACAATACTTCATTTTCAATCTTTCTCCATTCTTGTAATCTGTAGGACAAATCCTTATTTTTTTTTTTTAAAGACAAAAGAAAATGACTGACGACTTTAAAATTTAAACTCGATCAGGTGGTTCTCTCTCACAGGATGTTTGATCACCTTGGTGGTCTACTCTAATAAACCTGTCCGTCGGTTCTTTGACTATGTTGCCGTAATCTATTTGAGTTAAAAATTCAGCCATCTCCTCAATTGACCAATATTACTCATTATCATTTGCTGTACAGTAGGTGGCATATTATGACGGATGGTCCATATTATTTAATCCTCTGACTGGGGAAAGGTGGTCAGAGACTTCAATCTTGCCACCTGCCTAAAGAAAAACTGTGTGTGTGTTTCACCATGATTAACAGGATATCTCTCTTGGGATATCTTGTAAAGTATCCCATCTTGTCTGGCTTCACTCCAGAATGCCTTCAGAATGGTATGTCTGTAACCCTCAAATGTATGGGGTTTAGTACACAGCGTGCACCACCAATCCAAGGCTGTTCCCTGTAGGTGGCTATTGGCGAGTGTAATTTTACCATCATCGGACCAGTTGTGGACACAAAACAAGCTATCAAGACTTTCCAGATGGCTTATAGGGCTTTCTCCCACCTCTGCTTTGAATATTTCAATAAAAAATTGTTTTCCCCAGAATCTGCTGGTGGTTTCTTCCTGCCGTTTTCTTCCTGAGTTACTAACAACTAGCCTACCTTCAAAACCTTTTGTCATATCCAGATACATTTGTTGAACATCAGCTTTCAAATTGTCTTGGCTTTCTACTCTATTATGAAATGCTCTCTCTAGTTTTTCTTCCACGAGCACTATTTTCATTTCTAAATTAGCAGACCTAATGCTATACTGCTCTAGCTGATCTTTCATTTCTTTTATATCTTCTTTTACACTTTCCACTTCCTGCCTATCTTTTCTCAATTCATTTTCTATAGTTTTTATCGCCTCCTGATTCATCTCTACTTCTCCCATTATTTGACCCCTCACTGCCTTCATTTCTGCTTTGAACTCCCTAATTTTTTCCTTCATTTGTTGGTAATCCTCCATTTCTTGTCGCATTTCCTTCATTTCTATTACCAACTTCATCAACATCCTCATCATCATCTGTGACTCACTCTTTTTTCCCACAATTTGAGGGTTTTTGAATGAAACAGGCTTTCTTCTACACATGCCACCCTGTCATCTTCTTTAACTTCCATTTTTACACAAGGCTAACTCACTATACTAACTTTTTTTAAAAAAAAATAATCTAAAAGCAAATAAAACACTATTTATTTATGCAAGAAGACAACAAACTATTTTTACCACTTTTAAATCTAAAAGAAATGCTATTTACTATTTATTGTTTCTAAACTATTTTATATAAAAAGACAAACTATATTTAACTCTTCAAAAAAAATAACTCCGACAGACTTTTTAAAAAATACGCTTTTATTGTTTCCAAATTATTTCATATAAAAAGATGAACCCCATTCTACTAAACTTGCTCCAACAATACATGCAATAATTAACAAAACTGACCCCCACTTACTAAATCTTGCCTCTTACACTTGAAATCTTTCTCAACTGTCTAAACAAAATCTCGCATGGGCTTAAAAACTCGAAGCCCTACGTTGAAGTTATGGGAAAATAAATATGAAAAAAGTGATTATACAGAAAGTAGATTATTGGTTTTATGTTGGGTTTGGAAAAAGATAAGGGGGATTTAGACATAAAAGCTGTAGAGTTGACAAAGATTATATTGTGGAAATGGGATGGTGTAGAATATGGAAAAAATTAGACTGAGAATGTAAAATTAAGTAGTTAACAAGTTTTTCTTGGTATATTTGCTGAGAGATTCTTGACTTCGTTTAAGGAGTAGTTACAGTACATCACATCACATGGAAAAATTTATTTACTGTGATCAGAATTGATGATGATGATGGTTTGCACTGACTAAACTCAGGGACAAACAAGAGATCTTAAAATTGTTTAGACAATTGAGTAACAAAAGCACTAAGACAAACATCAGCCAAATTAAGTTTAAACAAATTTTAAAAATTTTATTAAGAGAAGACTTATAAGAAAAGTTTCTAAGTTAACAAATAGGATTAGCTCAGGCATGTACCAGAAAGACTAAACGCAATGCTCTGGCAGACCCACTGATCTTCTAATAATGAACCATAAAGGAAGGAAGCAATTTCATTCAGCAGAAGATTTACCCAAACATTGGTTTTCCCATTCAGATATTTAAACAATATGTTCTTGAAATAAATCAACGAAACCAGCAGCAGCGAGCTTTTCAATGCCTGAAAAATGTGTCTGGACCACGAATGTCATATGCCAGTAGAAGCTGCACCAAATATTACATTTAAAATAAAGATGATTGATTTACCTCAAGAACAACCAAAAATATGATTTAAAAGGAAAATAAACAATATTAAAACTGGAGAGTCCCCAACCAAACGATTAGGGAAACTAATCTAAGAATAATAATTAAAGGTCTCAATAGAAGATAAGCAAATAAATAGAAAAGCAGTTACGTCTGCCCAAGCATTTCAAGAAAAATAAACTTACAAAACAAATTGTGAGTACACACTCTGATCAATTTAAACCCACATGTAAATACAAAATAAATCTATTGGAGAGTGCACATGAGTACAAAAATTTTAAAGCTTTAAATACTTTAGAGAACGGAAGTCTCTCTCCCTGTAATTTACAAAGGTTTACAAAGGGATAAATATTATCTTCCTGCTGGTGACTTATAAAATTACAAAGACAACAATTCCAGTTTCCGATTTCAGAGACATAAGAAAAGAAGAAACGAAACCTCCACATACGGAAACTAGGACAAAAAAATATGAGAAGTCCCCAGCCAAAAGATTTTGGCGGTTTGCAAAAGCGCAAACACAGTATTTAAAATCCAATTATGGGATACTAAAATAATTACCGGTGAGCATTTAAAAATATACAAGGCAGCTAAAGCATTTATAAAAAGTTAGGCATAAAAATATAAAAAACTCACTTGTCACTCTCCAATAAACAAAAATTGAAAGCAAATTTGGAATCTTAAAACTAAGATTCCAAGACACACTACAAAATACAAGAAAACACAACAAATATTAAATAAGGTTTAAATATTGTTTATGAATACAGATTTATAATTAGATTGAGTGGAGATTTAATTAAAAGAAATTTACCCTGGGAAGAATAAAAAATTTTTTTACCTTATGACAAAGCACAGTTCGCGTAGAGTGCGCACGTTTATTATAGTCCATTATCAGGTCCTTTGACAGTAGCAAGGTAGAGGCAGTGGGGTCTTGTTTATTTTAGGAAAGATACAAATAATGAAGTTGTGAGAGAATAAATATAAACAATGTTTATACATAAAAGTGGCTTCTTAGTCTGTATGCTGGGTTTGGAAAAAGATAAGGGGGATTTAAATATAAAGCCCATAGAGGGGACAAAGATGATGCTGTAGAAATGGGATAGAGCAGGATAGAGAAGAATATGGGAAAAACAGGGTGGGGAATGGAAAGTAAGATGGCTAACAGATTTTCTTGGCATATTGGCTAAGAGATTCCTGACTTCGATAAAGGAGTAGCTATATCACTTCACATCTACATCTAGGTGTTCATGGCAGAATTGAAGGAGAGTTGGCAGGCGTGGGTCCATCTTTTGAGTTAAGTTAGCAAGACATCCTGATAATGGCAAAACTCAGAGGGGTAGATTTTGGCATCTTGTATAGCAACGAAGTCTGCTAATAATTACAAGTTTTTAGCAGGAATTAAATGTCCGAACTGCTACCCAAAACGGTATAACTCTCAGCAGGCAATAATCAAAGTGTATATGGAATACTGAATCTCTCACTTTGAAACAGCTTGTCGGGCAAGAATAAAAACTATTGTGCCAAATTTTGTGGGGTCTTTTATACCCAGTTACATTTCCTGTGAAAACCTTTCATGTTGTCCAATTCTACACCTAAGGCAGGGCAAATATTAATCTCCAGCTCAATCTAATCTAAGAATTCTACCCAGAGATTATTTTGAACAAAAACATCAACATAAAATTAAACCTCCGCTTTTAGAATGAACTTAAAATGATTAAAATAAAAGCAACAGAAATGTAATTAGCTAGCCAGCTTGCTTTTAATCAAATTGATTATAAAAAAAATAAAAACAAGCGGTATCAGAAAACTATTTTAAAATAAATCTATAAACGTTAAAACGATCTGTTTTTAAATATAAACCCATGTGTATACACGTAAATATCAACCAGTATGTTAATGATCTAATGAAGGTTGGTTATGATTTAGTAACCATCAATAAAAGAATCAAAACATTTTATGAAAACATAACCAAACCAAGCAAGGACAAAAAACAACATATATGTCTGCCATACATACCTAATATTGCAAGAGAACTAGTCAAAAAAATACAGAATGAATTCACAGTAGGTTTTCAAACCCCTCCCAACACCAATAGAATTACTAACAATTCTAAGGACAAAATTGACCTACAATCAACACCACATGTGGTGTACAAGATGACATGCCCTCGGGCAAACTGTGGAGCAGTATACTATGGTGAGACTCGGGCCACTATAAACAATAGAGTGGCTCAACACAAATACTTATATAAAAGAGTATTAAGCAGAAATGAAGGTAGCTCAGTGTTTGTGGACCACCAAAAAACGGCTAATCATGAATTTGAACCTGCAAGTGCTAGAATAATTTCCACTGAAAGAAATGATGTCAAAAGGAAGGTTAAAGAAGCATGGTATATAGCAAGAGATATGAAGGCAATAAACAGGAAGGATACATGCTTTTCTATTTCAAAGAGATGGACAATATAAATGAGTTTGCATAGATTTGCATAAATTATTATGGTTGAAGACTATGAATATGGAGATGAAAGCTCTGAAAGCGCTTAGCCTTAAGAAATATTAATGCAATTTTTATGAATTTAATTTCACTATATATGTCAAGCGTATTAAATCTTACATAGTTATTAATGGTGAAGAAAAAAATCTGAAATAATAATAAAAAAAATTTAAACATTAAACATTTAATGGAAATTAAAAGTTTAATTTTTTTTTGTAATAATACCATTGAATCGGATAACAATCCGGTTCAATATATAGATTTTGTAAACACTATTTATAATTTTATTTTGCGCCTTTCATGTTTGGTGACATTTTCTATACTGGTCCAAATCTTTATACCTCGGTCTTACAAGTAAGTGACCCATATACTCACCGAGCATGAAATGACATATATGCTAAAGTTAAAAGGTTGATAATAACTCTTAGTAATACCACCAATTAAATACAAATAAGTATGTACTAAAGAATTATTAGAGGAGGTGAATTTACCCTTAAATATATCAATCTAAACCCTCCCTTGTTAAATCAAACCAACTCCCATCCAATTATATATATTCTAATGAAATCTCTGTCCTTCCTTTGCATGCCTTTGAAGACTGCACTATTAGAGACCCCTTCGCGCCACTCCTGGTAAAGGATATCTTCTCACTCCCTTTTCTCTCCCAAGAGAATATGCAAATAAGATTTGAACACTTCAATAATGATACTAAATAAATAAAGCTTCGATCCCAAGTAAGGTTTTAATTTAACCCCCCGCTAAGTTTATCCCACTAACTATCTCATTAAATGATTTCTTATCTCAAGTTCTTTGGGTAAATCTATCAACTATATCTCTTTAAGTTTAAATGCAAATTAATTATACTAGAAACATTAAAGATATAAAATAATATTTATTTTCCCCATTCCCTACACTGAATACAGACTTGCATAATATCGGCCTATGTCATAAATTCATTTATTAAAATAAAAGCTTTAGTTAGGCTATAAATAAAGTAAAAGATAGTTGCATAATAGGTTTGGTCTATACTCCCTCCCCGCTTTATAAACACTGTGTAATGAATATAAAATAACAAATAATTTCCCTTACGAATGCATCTAACATTTATATTTTTTTTGGTTCAGGTTACATTTGTTTTAACAAACATTATCTACATCACCCTCGTTCTGGGCATATAATGATAATGTTTAATTGACATGGGTAATAAGACACTCAATGGGAGGTGTCGCCTTCATGATTAGAAATCAATAAATTACATGGATCTTACACGTAGTGGATCGATGTTTGATACATGACATAAACCTCTAAAATGTTATAATATCAAAGGTTATTGAAAGAAAATAATTAGTAAGAATAATATATGAATAGACAAAATAAATATATACTACATAACCCGAGATAAATAATACACTCAAAAATTATAAAATATAATAAAAAAAAATACACTCATCCTGGCTTCTTTACTCCATCCATGTTGAACTTCTAGGTGGACCATATAACCATGAAACAGGACTGCAAGAACTTCATTTATCTATACACAAACGCATTGTCCAATTCTTCAACAGGTTAGGCTGGATCATTTATATTCACATCTTGATGGCGAGGATACGAAAGGGAGGGTGCACTGCTACAGAAAATCTACTCCATATTCATTAGGTCAAATAAATAAACTTTTGATACTAACTTTCACACATTCCTTTCAAAAAAATACTTTTAATTAAAACTTGCCAATCTTGTTGGTTGTTTACGGTATCCAGCATCGTATATTATGGCTGTTCAATCATCCGAACTAAATGTTCACATATAGCAAGCGTTCGGTACTTGAGAACCGAGTACTCGTTACTGATACTCATAAGTAAAGGCACATTCAAGCCGCATCTCTGATGTAATTTGTGTACCACCATACTCTCGGAAGTTACGCTACAAAGTGTCAGTAGACCTGCTGTTATATTAATTGTTCAGCATTGATCTGAACCTCAGATCTATTATCTAATGATATCTACATAGAGAGCGCATTGACTGTTCATCACGTAATAACAAAATTAAGTACACATTATATAAACTTGACACTCTCTTAAGATTTAACCTTCAGCAATCCTAGTAGGAATGGCAGAGCATAATTTAGGCATCATTATAGACATAGAAATAACTATTAATTTATAAACGCTGTAATAAAATGATTATAACTAAGTACAATAGATTTCAGAATACGTAGTTCATATATTCACTATCCCACCTGCGAGTGGAATACTCAGTACATTTAATTGTTGTTGTTTGTGTTATTTTGACAATATTAAATAATTTTAAATATATTAACATGGGATGTCATTCACTTTGTTTATATTAAATCACCATCTATAATTATTAATATATGCATTAGATAATCAGTCATAAGTTGTGTTTGTGTTTAATTAAGGTATCAAGCATTTAGTTAATTATTCTTGAGTCTCTAGCTTCACCCTTTGCTACTGCCATCACAGGAATTAAGAGATTGCGAGTGTGACTTCATATATGTCATTCATAGGGTAGTAAGTCAGGGAGTGTTGGTAAAGGAGCTGAGGTGTGGTCAAATTTGGTCTCAAACCCTCATCTAGATCAGTCTTGGTATAATTTACCAAAACTCTGGATTTTGTTGCGTGAAGGTACAAATATGACTGTTACAATTATTATTATCATTACTATCTCCCTCTTATATTCAGTTAGTTATTACAATACCTGATTTATTTTTTATTGTTATATCTATTTTCTTGTCATCATTTAAGTCATTGTCTATATTTAATATAATCAACACAATACAATTGTCAACATATATATAAATTTGTATGATTTTTTTTATCAAGGTTTATATATTTTTTTATTTAAATACTAAAATTTTATTACTAATATGTTTTTTTACTGTAAATTACTCACCATTTCCAGTACTTAATATGTAGTTAGTACACTGTTATAACTATAAAAACATTTTTTTGTGTTCTAGCAAAACTTATTATTTATTTGATCTTTACATGCTAATTAAAGAAAAAAACAATCCACTATTTCAGGTGGATAAGGTTTGTTGTGGGTATGATCTTATGCTACCCTCACAATTCCCCTTCCCTACATAAGATTAAAATTTTACTTATAGATCAAAATTTTAACTCCTAATGAGTGTAAAGTATGTTCATTTTTGGGCATATTAATTTCCTTATTATCCGTGAAAAATCACAACACTTACTTTCTACGTTTTCTCTTCAATCCCTCAATTTTAAATACCTATCCTGGCATTCCGTCTCTCAATAATTACATATCATCCCAAGTGAGAATCTATCTTAGGGTAAAAAAATATATATATATTTATTTTTCTGTTAAACTTTATGGTAAGAACCTGACCACTTATGTATCTCTATTCTAGACGATACACATCTTAATTCACTAATCTCGCTCCTGCTCTTCTCTAAAGACTTATTAGATTTTGAGGATTATGTGAACCAGAGTATTCATCACCATGCGCAGATTGACTAAAAAAATGAAACAAAGTCAGTTTTAAGGAATCCCATATGAAGTATACCCTCTTAAATACTATGTCTTAATCATTACTACCTTAATATTTTTTATGATGTTCTCTCACTTTTTTAAAACTTCTTTATCATTTCTATTATTTTGTGATGAAATTACTTATCTCACATTGATTGAGATATGGTTTCAATATTCTGACATTGTATGTGCCTCTAACTTCTCTTTTCATGTTTAACCCAAAACATTAGGGCCTGCCTATTTCACTATGACATGTGGTCCCTATATTGATTGTAAAACTTCTAATACTTGTTTTCTTGGGGGTGTTTTGATGGTGAGTTTTTATAAGTACTCATTCCCTATCTGAAATTTATATGGATTTTTACCTCTCAGTTTTGCTTTACCAAATAGCTATACATGTACTTATGTCATGATATACAGATGTGGGTAAATATATATATTTACAAATGGTATTGGTGACTCATAGTTTTGTTGTGCTGAAATGATTTAACCTTTATGACTTAGTACACATGTGTGTGAAATCTTTACTCTGACTTTCAGTATTGTCTTGAACATTCACATCACTATTAACTATTTTACATATATAACATTAACTTAATTTTCACTTTTGGAAAACCATATTAGGATTCTACTATTTGCAAAAACCATTTTCACATTTCCAAGTCTGTAACTTTTGAAGTCCACCCCATGCTTTTTTAATCTAGCCATCATCATCTATCTGCCTAATAAATGTAAACGGACTTTTATACATATTGTATAACTTATAGTATTGTGAACTTTTCTGGCTACTGCTGTTTAATAAGGCAATTCTCATTATCATTTGATAATTCTGTATGATTTGTACATCCTTTTGATTATGAATACATTTTATGTTCCATAATTACGGAAACATTTTGTTCCATAACATACGTTCAAGATGATCAAATCCATAAATTTCATTTGCTTTAACACAATCAGCTTTCATAAAGAGACAGTTTCTTCAATAATAACTCTTTGAATAGCTAAAAGCTTTCTCTGAATGTGATTACTATGATCATAAATGTTTTTGAAATTTTGATTGCCTATGGTGATAACCTTCTTCTGTGGTAAGCCTTTGAGCACATAGTAATCCTCTTTGGATTCTACTACTATATTCATAAACCTTGGATTCAGAGCGAACTGTAAGTTCTGAACATTGGATGCTCCCATTAACTTGTATCTCTTGGTTACATAATCTTTGTTTCTACATTATTCATGGACAGGTTTAATATATGGAAATCAGTGTCACTCCAACATGTTTTTGGGATCACTTCTCCCAAATTAAAATTGGTGGAATGATTTTCTATCTCATCTTTGGAGACCTGATGAGTACAACTAATAGAAAATTCATAATCAAGTATAGTTTCAGCAATAAAAGCATGTTTAGTACTTTGATTAGATTCAAGAATGACTTCGGGTATGTTTTCTCAGATAATTTCTTCATTCGTCCCATGCTTTATTTCTTTTTGTCTGTTCTGACATGTTCAAGATTCAACAAATGCAATTCGATGCTCAACATCTTTAATTGCTCTATCCGCTCTTGAGTCTCATCCAGTCTGCCTATAACATTCTCAAGTGCAGCCCTACAAATTATGACCTGACTCAGTTGAAGCCATTTTATTCCTTAGGCATGACATAGTATGCTTTAAAGGGTCCATCATTTAATCACGTGCTTTTGTTTCTGTAGCTTGTTTACTAAAAATTGGCTCCATTTTGGTGTGAACTGCTTGTAATTCCCTTTATTTCTATTTTTAGTTAACTAAGAATAGAAATAAAGGGTAAAGTAGATTTTAAAGTTATATAATAGTAAGTTTTATGAATAAAATTATGTTAATAATTAAGTTGATAAAATTGTAACAATTTAATATATATATATATTGTAATGGGCACATACGTACGTTACATTATTTTTTATTAGTAAACATAAATAAAAAAAAGGTTCGCCAATAAAAATTTCTTTTTTTTTTTTTTAAGAATTAAAAACTGAGAATTAAAAAATCATCTTAAACTTGCATATATATAAAATCGCACAGATAAATAATTATTAAAATAAAACTTTATTAAAAAAAAGAGTAGTTTAAAACTAAATTTTCAGAAAAGATTTAGAGATAAAATAGATGTGTAAGTTTGAAAACAAATTAATTAATCTTTTGTAAAATGGAAATGATTATTTTAATTAGTAAACCAGCCTTGGGCATTTAAATTTAAAAACATCGGTCAGATAGGAAAACAATAGAAACTTTTAGCAAATAAAAAGAAATCCCTATGGAAACGGACCTCAGCGAAAGGATCATCACATCGATGACGTAATGTAAATTCAATCCTTCAAATTAATATAAAAGGACAAGTTTGAAAATTATTAATTATTGATTATTTACGATGTGACAGATATGTGTTAGTGCGGAAGTGAAGGAGAAGGGATTGAAAAAGACGCACTCTTCAATCCCTTCAGTTTTGCCAAAGAAAGAAAGAGAAATGAACTATCGTTTTCTACATTGAGGACCAACTAAACTAAAAAACCTCCGAATGAATAAATAAAACAACGGCTAAATGGATACCAATCTTTTGAGGACGGCGTGGGAATTCACGTTCATGGCAAGCAATGAATAAGGATGAACTGTTGTAAACCATAAGAACTTTATAAATAATGAACATTAAATTAAAACTTTCCATATTTAAATGATTGCAATATTATCCCATCTGACCAACGTTATTTATTAATTGTTATAATTTTATTTAATGTATTTATTTTGTAAAATCATTTCCATTTATTTATTTTTTGTTCTTTAAGTTTTATTATGATTTTGGTTTTCCATTAAGTTAAATGATATAAATGTTAAACTTAAGTCGGGCGTGAATGGCTGTATAGATTTGTAAAGTTATATTAGGGGAGGGTAATCTTGGGTTATTTGTTTTGTGGTTAAATTGGGTCAATGGATGGGATATATTGGTGTGATTAGTAGATGTAATATTGATTCGCTACAGGCAGAATCGCTTCATATGCCGCACACTTCTGTTTGCCTATGGAAGGAATTATAAGAACGAAGAACGCAGTTCCTTTCTATGGAGTTTTTTTTTTTAATTGCTCTTCTTGTCAGATAAATGTCATATTCCTATTTGACGAGAGGCAATTTCTTCTCTTAACTTTTTGGTGCTGCCATATTTCGTATTACATTGAATGCATCGATATATCAGATAAATTGACGCCAGTTTTGGCTGCGAACCTTTAGCCTAAGGTTGAATAGGGATAGAATGTTTTATTTTCAAATGCAAATCTATGTAGTCTATTCATACTCGACACTAAATAAAAATGCATTAAATTTAAGTTGTTTATAGACGCTTGCATGGATTGGTTATCGGTTGAGTATGTTTTGGGTTTTCATATTTGATCAAAATATATAGACATTCGATAAATAATGATACCTTACGGTGAGTATCTAAAATGTATTTATTCGGATGTCTTTTAAGTTATTGGTAACAATGCAAGTATCTTATGGTGAATACTATTGGGTTATTTATAAATTTCCCTCTGCAATTGTCAGTATCAATGATTTTATATTTTGATCATTTATGTTTATTTTGAAATGTTTTTAACCATTGTAATCTATGTAACCGATCTATACGCAACATATTAAAACAAGCTTTTATAATCCCATCTGTGCGAACTTAATTAAAATGTAAACTTATAATATAATAGAAATTAAAATGTAATTTAAAATCTAAAGTAAAGTTAAAAATAATGTTAAATGTTAAAATGTAAACTGATACTAAAACAATTTTCAATCTTATATATATATATATGCATAAATAAATGTTTGTATGCTAATTACTGGCAGTGGCTTAGTTTATTTATTTTTTAATATTGAAATTATAATTAGATAAGGTATTATAGTATTAAATCTCTGCTACTCCACTGAGCTAGTGACATAGGCTAACGACCGGAACCAAAATATTTAAAAAAAAAAAAAAATTTTTTTTTTGACTTACGTATCTGCCTACTTTATAAATTTTTCTAGGTTCAAATGCCTAGATGGCGCCCTGTAGTGCAGATCATGTTAAGATTTTAAATCCGGATCGTTACAATATATATGTATGAAATATGGTTGTACTGATATAATGTTTATATTTTTGTAGATCTGACGAAGATTGCTAGGAACAGGCGAAACTGTAATATTAATAAATATACTTTGCTTTAAAGTGTAAAAAGAGTGGAATGTGGTTATTGTATGTTATATATTAGAAAAGCAAAAATAAAGAAGAAAAGAAGACGAAAAGCAATTGAAGATTATATTAATATATATAGCTGTCGTATATGATTTTTATTATTTGTTATAATTTATATGAAGAAACAGCATAATAGATTTCATTTATTTCCATTTTTGATTCTATTTTATATATTAATTTCATTTACAATATTTTAGTTAGTTCAACTTATGAACTTGAATACAGCAATAGTGATTTTCATAATAACCTCCTCTCATTATTGACTAAAAATGTTAATTTTATTTTCCACTAATTAATATTTTATAATTTTATTTTTAATTAATATATTATCTATTAGAGGGAGCCTAGGGCTCCAGTTTTCACTGTTATAGGCTCCCTGTTTTGTTCACCAAAGTCATAGTCCAATTTTGGATTCATAGAAGAAAAGTTTACCAAGATGTAAATGAATACCTGTTTTATTGTTTTTCATCTTTATTAAAAACTTTAGAACAGTTTTCATTCAAGAACAATTGAAAATATCTATCGTTCCATTTTATGCAAATGGCTGCCATTAGAAATAGGCAAAAGCTAGGTTAAGCAATTCTTGGAATCATTAGAACATAAAACTTTGAAAAATAATTTTAAATGAAACCAAATAATTCTAAAAAGAATAGAGACAATAGAAATCCTAATGTTATGGATAGAATAAACAGAGAAATCATTTTGACATCAAATCTCATAGAAAACATGGAAAATAAAATGTTAACAAAGATGGTTTTAGGAATTTCATCGTTGCAACATATATTAGCAGTGTGAAGCAAGTTTCTATGACTGCAAACCAGTCAGGGAAGACAGAAAATGGACTAGGTATTATTATAGATACAAAAATTAATCATAAAACTAAGGAAAAAAGAAATCCCAGTGTTAAATTGTTTATAGGAAAAAAGCTATGATATCGTAGTGACGAAGTGGAAGCTGTCGAATGCAGCTAAACAGTGCAAATCTGAAAACTATTTAAAATTTTTATTTTGATCTTAATTTTAGAATTGAACACTGATTATGACTTAAGCTATCTCCTTGCACAAACATCAGGTTTCTTCAATGATCAAAACAGAAGTTATTAGCCCACTTCCGGTGGATTGGAGGCCACAAAAAATAAAAAAAATTTCAAATCAATGCGGAATCACAATGAAGTGATTCATGAGCTAAAAATAATGATTTAAAAACAAAATTAGTACAAATGAGGTTTTAGACCCAAACAGAGACATTGAAGCTGCACATTATTCATCCTCTCTCCAGCAATAATTATTGAGAACATTCCAAAGTTTAACAACAAATTTTCAGATTATACAACTGAATCCCTTGATTACTAATCAAGGCCTAAAATTCAATCAAAAAAAGTAGAGTCCAAGTAGTATCAACAAATAAGAATCACTGTGAACCCTGAAGGACTTTATAGTTGGTGGGTTGAACAGATATTGTGAACATTTGCAGGCACAGGAGGTTGATAATGATTAAAAGAAGATTTTCAGCTCCATTGACCTCAGTATATAAGATGATATGAACAAATGATTTGTTTTCATGGCGTGCATGTAAATCTGGCTTGATTTCAAGACCACAATGAGTCAAATGTTGTATTGGTGGGAAGAGTTTGCATTCCCTTTTTTCCTCAAAGGTGGTGATCATGAGAGGGTTGGTTCATTTGTGGGAGTGGTCAGCGATCATTGTCTAGCCCGGATACCTGCCGAGTGGGTGAAAATCACTACCTTCACTTGGTCTTCACCTTGAAGAACTACAGCACCCCCTGATGTATTATTTGTTAGGTCAGTGTTGATTTGCACACATTATAATTAGGTTTCATTAGTTAACTTTAGATCTAGAGCATTTGTCAGGTGATTGGCCTGCTTTGGGCCACTGCCAATTTTTTGTAACACTGATGGAGTTTCGTTTTCGGAAATATTTTGTGGGCATGGGTCTGCACTCTTCATTTCTTCCTCAGAGGTGGCGGGGAGCAGTCGTCAGGGGTCTGGTCTATGATGCAGGCTGTTGATAATTGTTGCCGCTACCTGAAAACCTGCTGGGAGGGTATCTGGTCAAAGTTTCTGTGCCATTTTCCTTTCTGATGGCCTGCTGCACCTCCTTGATGGGTTGGTTTTGGGAAGTGCAGACCTGTGCTCATTATTCATTATGTCTTCCCTAGTTGGCCTTCCAATTTTGCACAGGTAGACTGAATTTGGTCCCTGCACATTTGGACCATTAAATTGGGAGACAGAGGTATCCAGAATGGTCTTTGCATGTCTCGGCTGTGGATCGAGGGTTTGTTGTTCAGTGGACTTAGGCTTTAGATCTTGTTGCCTGTTGTGGTGGTTGGCACAATGCTGGACTTGTCCACCTATTCAGCTGAAGCTTGAATCTTCCAGGGCCTTGGGGATGGAATCATTGGGCTATGGATAACTTCTTGGTGGTTGGGCCATGTAGACCCAAGTACAGATACACATTGGGCCAGCTTATAGTAACCCTTTTATGGACATAAATTGTTGTCTGGAGTGTGTCCCTTTGTAAACAAGATTAATAATTGTTTGGTTTTTTGTACATTGAATGCTTTGTAATCACATCGGGTAAGTAGACCTGGAAAACTTCTGTGTAATCTTTAACAATAAAGGTTGCTTTGAAAGATAATATATTATCTTAGCTCTCTGAAATACACTATTACTGCTCTTACATTTATATATTTATTATTTAGATAGGCTATATTTAATTTTAAAATATTTTTCCAGGAAAATCAAATCCCTGGTTCTCATACTTTATTTTATTAAACACATTCTACAAGTTATTTCATTCTCTATGAACCATTATAGTCACAATATAGTTAAATGAAACATATTTAAATACAGAATTTATAATGCTTCAACAAAATTGGAAATATTAACTTACTTTAATTATATCTTTAATTAAAAACATTTTCACCATTACAAATATTCCATTATGACTTAAAAATAACATTGTTTTAAAACAAATATTATTTGCATTCTAATTATTTATTTGCATGCTCTTACTTTTTAATGATATAATAAATCATTTATTTTATAAAATATTAATACATTTCAGATATTTTATAAGTAAATTTATAAAAAAACCAATATGTTTATCATTCAATTTTTTCCTTGATTTTTTTTAAAATTTAAAAAATTCAATGAATCTATTTCTTTTCTTTATCAATTAATAAAAAATAGTAACTATATTGAGAGAAAACCAAGAATGGCTAATAAAATGATTTAATATTTTATTAATAAGAAAGGCCAGAAAAACTAATCTTACTACAAAATCAAACATCAGAATTATGAAATAAAAGCCTAGAAATTATATTTTTAAACTAACACTCCAAACCACAGTAATATAATGTGAATACATTATCATTAATATGACTCCTTACAACTTGAAACTGACAAAATTCGGAGGAAGTCCTTAATATTTTTGTAACTAGATTTTATTATTTAAACATGAATTAACACTTATTTAAACAACACATTATTTAATAAATAAATAAAAAAACATACACCATAATAAATAATTTACTAAAAATATTTTATCCTAGAAAAAATGTTTTATAGGACATGTCTTTAAATCAGCAATCAACTGTTACGAAGTTAATAGTTTTTAATAGATTTTGTTAAAAGGAAATAAAAAGTGAAAGAACTGATCAATTTTGATTTATTTTTTGGATTACATAGAAATAAAGGTAGTGTTTGGTTATGGGTACTGTGGCCACCAGGTGACATTGCAGAACCACCAAGAAGCCTGCAAGTGATACATTTCTATGAAAAAATCACTGAAATCATCAATGGACAGAAAAAAACAAAAAAGGCTGAAATCATCGATGGAAAAAAAACAAAAAAATAAAAAATCGCTGAAATCATTGATGGACAACCCCCTGCCCCAAAAAGACTGAAATTGTCGATGAAAAAAAAATAAAAAATCGCTGAAATCATCGATGGACAAAAAAACAAACAAACAAAAAAAGGCTGATATCACCAATGAAAAAAAAATCCAATAAATCCATCGAAAAGTACAAATTATAAAAAAAAAAAACAGAAATGCTATAAAATTCAAATTAAAAAAAAACAGAAATCATGAAAATATGCCAAACGCAGATCCCCCCACATAGAGTCAAGAATTCTTTGCTTAAATTGAAAAATGGAAATGCCTGAGGGAATATATATATCCAACAAATCCATTGAAAATACAAATTATAAAAAAACAACAACATGAAAATGCTTTATAGCATTTAAAAAAAACAGAAATCAGAAGGCGGGAAATCCAAAAACAGAATTTCATCAAATTATTTAGCTTTCAACATTTGAATATATAAGCATCTACTATCACATTCAAAAGCAATTAATTGCACTCTGCTTTGAAATTATGGGATATCATTTAAATTCATCAATATTTAAAAAATAAAAAGCAATACACAAAAAATAATTATCAACATAAAATCCTCCCCCCAAAATAGCTGAAAATGACAAATTAAGTAAGTCAATGGTGTAGTTTTCAAAAAATATACCAAATACTTAAAAAATAAAACTTTCAACATTTGCAAATCATTTAAATTCATCAATATTTAAAAAATAAAAAGCCATACACTAAAATAATTACCAATGTCTTTCCAGGCATTTGGCATTTGTAGTAGGCACTTGATGTCTGCAGTTTTTTTGAGGTTGCATCTCCGTTGTGCTCTTGGGCTCACATAAAGTTTCATTTGATGGCCATTAACACATACTTTTTGAGAAGGCAGAACACTTTTACTTTGGAGGCACTCCACTGCTTCATGTACTGTCTTTGGGAAATTCCAAATTTTTATCATTTCGAGTAAAAAAAAAAATTACGAAAAAGATGCTACTTAAATTTCAGCTGCTATTGATATTTCAGCATGGGATGTTAAAATGTTGCCTGAAAGTTTATGCATGTTTAATGTTGTATTCATCTGCATAAGAAAATAATCCATATTAACCCTGTCAAAAAAATAAAAATAATCCCAACAACTTGTATTTCTAGCAATACAAAATAATTAGCACATCATAATAAAACTAAGCAGGAATTTCAATAGACTAGTTCAGTTACATTTTGATTAAATTTGTCGGCTTTGGAAATTATATTTTTCATGTGAAATGTCTAATTACATCACTTCATTTTGAAAGTCCAAACTATGATGTAATATATTACGGTGCGATTATATTTCTCTTTTTAAATCTTTAATTGGTATATGTGTATGGATTTAATTCAGTATTTTTCTAAGAATCTCATATAACATACATATATAATGAAATGTTTAGGCAATGGTAATTTTAAAAATAAATTTGGTTTAGAATGAAAGTAAATGCTTTCTTAGCAGCACCATTTTCCATTCATTTGGGAATCACCTTTGTTGAGATAAGTTAAGAAGTTTAACAATAGAAAACTAAATTTTATAATTTTAAAGAAAAGTTGTAAAAGCTAATGGATTTTTAATTCATTTTACTTTTTGATAGCTAATGGATTTTTATGCTGCAAATAATCTTTTTCTATTGCACGTCCTTTGTACTTTCAAAATGAAATGTGATAGACTTTTCGGTACCAACTTTTCACACGAAAAACAATTTCTTGAACTGAAAAAACTGCAAACATAAAGTGCCTAGTACAAATGCCTGGAAAGACAGTGGTAATTATTTTTTGTGTATTGCTTATTTTTTAAATATTGATGAATTTAAATGATATCCCATAATTTCAAAGCAGAGTACAATTAATTGCTTTTGAATGTGATAGTAGATGCATATATATTCAAAAGTTGAAAGTTAAATAATTTGATGAAATTCTGTTTTTGGATTTCCCATTTTCCGATTTCTGTTTTTTTTAAATGCTATATATAAAGCATTTTTTTTTTTTTTTTTATAATTTGTACTTTTGATGGATTTGTTGGATATATATTGCCTCAGGCATTTCCATTTTTCGATTTAAGCAAAGAATTCTTGATTCTAGGGAGGAGGGTGTTTGGCATATTTTCACCGATTTGTTTTTTTTTAATTTGAATTTTATAGCATTTTCTGGGTGTTTTTTTTATAATTTGTACTTTTCGATGGATTTGTTGGATATATACTGCCTCAGGCATTTCCATTTTTTGATTTAAGCAAAGAATTATTGATTCTAGGGGGGTCCGTGTTTGGCGTATTTTCACCAATTTCTGTTTTTTTTTAATTTGAATTTTATAGCATTTTCTTGATTTTTTTTTTATAATTTATACTTTCGATGGATTTTTTTTTTGTCCATCAATGATTTCAGCATTTTTTTGTCTATCGATGATTTCAGCGATTTTTTTTATATTTTTTTTCCATCAATGATATCAGCCTCTTTTTTTGGTTTTTTTTTGTTCATCGATGAATTCAGTGATTTTTTATTTTTATTTTTTTCCATCAATGATTTCGGCCCCCTTTTTTGTTTTTTTTGTCCATCAATGATTTCAGCGATTTTTTCATAGAAATTTATCACTTGCAGGCTTCTTGGTAATTCTGCAGCATCACCTGGTGGCCACAGTATGCATAACCAAACACTACCAAAGTAAATATACAGAATATATATACATTATTGTGCCAGAATGTATATAATGTCCATGCACAAAATGGCTGTTGCTGAGAATTCAGCACAGCTAATCTTTAAAAGATTAGAATTTAATATAAAATCGATCAAATAGATAATTAAAACATGTGTATAAATGTTTATATATGTGAAGTAAATAACTGGGTTAGGTCTATACTATATTCCAATTTCACCCACAGAACAAGTGTATGTGTTGTATTATTAACGAATTTCTTATAAAAAAAAAACTACATAGTTTTAAGTTTGTAATGTCTTTTGTTTATGT
This sequence comes from Epiperipatus broadwayi, assembly GCA_028023455.1. Lineage (NCBI taxonomy): Eukaryota > Metazoa > Onychophora > Udeonychophora > Euonychophora > Peripatidae > Epiperipatus > Epiperipatus broadwayi. Next base: position 1,510,692 of record JAQFVV010012633.1, on the reverse strand, counting down.
TGGGAACATTTTTGTTTTATTTGTAATGTTCCGATATACATATTCAGAAATGTTTTTTTTTTTGATATTTTTAAATAAATATTTTTCATTTTTCTTAAAAAAGAAAAAAAAAGAGAAATATGTCAAATTTTATATTTTCATTATAATGGATTTGTTTCTGGTAATTATAAAGAAAAAGTTTTGGTAAATTGGAATTTTTTTTTTTTATATATAAAAAGAACAAAAGATGGAAAGGAATGTTTTGTGGTAAAAGCAATTTTGTTCTTTTGATCTGTTTTAAAGATAAAAATTAAAAGTTGGTTTTATCTAATGTAATGAAGCAAAGTGGGTGCTCTAATTAATTAAGATGGAAACTATAATTTCCATGATTAAAAAAGTATACTTTGTAACAAATAAAATTAAGGAATGTATAAAGTATATTTTAAATTATTAGCAATAGCTCATAGGGGGGTAGTTTAATTGGCTGAAAAGGGGACCCTATGTGCTATCTATTAGGTGGAGAGAGTCAGTCGCTCCTGAGCAGTCCAAGCAGGCAGAACGTAGATCTTTGAAAAAAAACTAAAGGTCGCTCCTGAGCAGTCCAAGCAGGCAGTAAGATACAATATATCACCGTGAAGAAATGCCTAGTAATCAAAATGAATTTTGAAACTCAACCATATCCGATAATATCGTAAAGAAATTTAAAGAAAGCTCAATTAAAAAGAAGAAAGGCGCGAAAGTGGTAATAAAAATCAGTTGCGTTAAAACCTATCTACCAACAAGAAGTACAACTGTAAATCTTCGAACAAGTACCTAACAGAGATGACCATCATAGTTGTTTCAGTATACAAAAAAACTCAAGGAGTAGGTCACCACCAGCAGTACACTGCCAGTTCATCCCTGAAGCCTTACGATGTCTTAAAAGAAGCCACCCAAAACCTGATAACAAGGACTCTTTGATACGTGTAATGGAGAAGGAAGCCCTGTCTGCCCTATGGAGTAGTCCGTGTGGTCCGCTCGAAGTCGAACTTTATAACAGTTGTAAATACAGATGAGTTTAGATCTCTTGATCTTTATTTATTTATTTATTCTATTTTTTTATTCTATAACTCAGTAATGTTTTTCTTATATACTTGTAACTATAATCTTTTATGTAATCTTCATATCACTTACATTATATAATAGTTGCACGCATGTCTCATTTAGATTCACTACGTGGAGAATCTCTACCTCATAATCCTTTACTACGGTGATACCTTACATAGAGTATCCTTCAGCCATATTATTTATTAGGCATCATTTTATACGTTTAAAATAAATAAACATAGATGCGTATCATGTATAAATATTTAAGCACCAAAATATAAATATGCATAAAATATTAATAATTTATTGATCCTAAGGGTAATCAATAGACATGCATGTAAACTAGTGGATTATTTTTTTTAAAATGAATTTAATACCTATATGAATTATGTTTCTTAAACTATTATTTTTCAAGTGGTGAAAGGGGGTATAGACCACACCCATTATGCAATTATTTTAAAATGACATTTTCTTTGTCTAAATCTTTTGTGTAAATAGATGTTTAACCTAAGTACTATTTTTCTTTTTTCAATTATATGAAATCTTTAACTTGATGAAAATATTTAAAAGTAATAATAAAGAGTAAATTTTTTTTATTAAAAAAAAAAAAAAAGTTTGCCACTCTTTTTTGCTTAGTTCAAATTACTTATTCAATCATTAGCATGTAACCTGAGTTATTTCAAGTAAACGGATCAAACCAGTCATTAACCTGGAATAGGGAAAATAAATTATGAGTTAGATAGGGATAACTTACCGGGGGGTTATATTGTCTCACATTTTATGTCCGAACATATTTAATTTTTTTTTTTATGATATATAACTGTGATCATTTTATTTGCACACTCTCTCGGAAAGGAAAAGGGAGGGTCAACAATACATTTCTTTGCTGGGGGTGGCGCGAAAGGCTAAATAAAAATATTTTAGTACTTTTAAAGGTGTGTAAATTAAAAGAGTGACCACCGTTTAGTTAATCGGACTGATGTGGGATGATGTAACAGGGAAGGTTCCGATTGACCTCATTTTTTTTAGGTTGTATCTCCTTCCTCTAATAACTTTTTTTTGGATATTTGCTTTTCATATTTAACCATCGATATTGCAAGGGAATTATTATCATTATTTCACTTCATCACATACGTCACTTTCATGCTCGGTGTGTATGTGGGTGGAATGGACGGACCGGTACATTATATAATAAAATTAAGTTATTATTTAGACAATATTTGTTCAAGTTTCTAGCAGTGTATGGGTGAGTTAAAAACACTGAAGTATTATAATAGAGATGAATCCATAACCAAGACAGCCAATTCAACTTTATTGCATCTGTATTGATAAAATGACTAAGCACATGATAAAAAAAGTTTAAATTATTTAGCAGTTAGCATTATTATTAATTAAAAAAAGTATAATTTTAATAGTATTCATTAAAAAAAAATCACTTTTCTTATATAATAGAATTAACAATGATAAACTGGCAAATGAAAATTTATCACCTCTTTTTTTTTATATGTCACGGGAAGTGAACCCGAGCTAGCTGCTTCGAAGGCAGCTATGCTAACAGCTAGGCCATCAATGCTTGACCTCTTTTAATCATACCAAAATCACAAGCATGTATTTTAGATTTTTATCACTAATCTTTATTATTTTGATTTGTACAAATATAACTAAATAATGTTTTATTTAAACTTCAATAAATTTACCTAAACAAATTTAAAAAATAATAACACACAACAGTTTCAAAATGTAGAGTAGTGGAGAAATATTTAAAATATACTACTTGACAATTGCATTTTTTAAAAATAACTTTAAGAACAATAATACTTAATATAAACCCAATTTACAGTTTTAAAGGTGCAAATAAAGATTTTATATGTTGTCTAAGAATAAAGTTTCTATTAAAAATGAAGAAAAACAATCAAGTTTTATGGAAAAAACTTTCATTACATTTTAATATATTTGTAAGTATACTTTATGTGTATAAATTATAGGTAGTAATTTTACACTTTTATTAATTAGCAGCAAACTAACTTTTTATTAATTTCTATACTTTTATAAAAACAATTCCAATAAGGTAAGACTGTAATTAATACAAATAAATTTAAAAAATTTTAAATATTAATATTTTTCAAGAATAAGATCTGTAATTTTTTGACTTACATATTACTAATGAAGTATAAAATATTGTAGAATGTATTAAATTACATAAGTTAGATTCAATGTTTAAAAAAAGCTAAATTTTTATTTATTTATTATAAAGATACTGTACAAATACAAAAATATATTTTTAATATAGTATATATGTCATAAATGAATATTCAAAAAATATTCCACTGCAGAATGAAAATCTTTCCAAATTTAATCTAGTTTCTCTGATCTCTAGCTATTCTTCTCCACATCATCCCAGGGTAGTTCCTTATTTCATCCATTCATCTCACATGTGGTCTCTTCCTGGGTCTTTTACCATCTCTTGGAAGCCAATTTAAGATTTCAATTTTTTATCTACTATCATTTCTTCTAGAAATATGGCCATCCCAGCTGCACTTTCTTCTCTCAATTATTTCAATAATGTCAATAACATCTATTTGATCACTTATCCATATATTTCAGTTTCAATTCCTTTTGTTATTCCTAATATACATCTCTTCATAATTAGTTTTACTATTGCACTTCTGTTAAGTGTTCAAGTCTCTGATTCATAAGTAAAAACAGATAAAACACATTTTCTAAAAACTTCATTTTTCAAATATTGTATATAGATAAAATTCAGTTATTTCTACCAAAAACACTCAATTGATGTTTAATTCTAGGATTAATTTCACTAGCTCATTATGTTTTTATTTGTATTAATAATCTGATCAAGATTTTTATACTTATTAAATTCTTCTAATCATCATTATCATAAACCATTATCAATCAACTGCAGGATGAAAGTCTCTCCAACTTCAATCCATCTTCTCCCATCTTTAGCTTCTCTTCTCCACATCACCCCTGCACTTTCTTTTTCATCCATCCATCCCACATATGGTCTCTTTCTGCATCTTTTACAATCTCTTGGAATCCAGTTTAAGATTTCAATTGTCCATCTATTACTATCTCTTCTAGTAATATGTCCAGCCCAACTCCATTTCAATCTTTTAATTTTTTCAATGAGGTCAGTAACACCTGTTTGTTCTCTCACCCATATATTGCATTTTCGATTTCTCCTTGTTATTCCCAACATGCATCTCTCCATACTTCTTTGAATGGTCTGAAGTCTCTGTCCAAATCTCAGATCCATAAGTAAGAACTGGTAACACATTTATTAAAAAAACCTTCCTTTTCAAACAGGCATATTTCCTCTTAGTATCAAATTATTTCTACAAAAATACTCCAAGTTTAATTCTATTTAAATTTTATCCATTGTTTCCATCTGTATTAATAATCTTACCAAGGTATTTGTAGCCGTTAACTTCTTCTAACTCATAATCAATCTTTATTTTCATATTTTGAGAAAATCCATTAACCATTACTTTAGTCTTTTTAACATTTATCTTTAGTCCTATTTTCCTACTTTCATCTGATAATTCCTGCAACAATTCCTTTAGCTCTAAAGCATTATTTGCAAAAACAACTACATCATCTGCAAAATCTAAATGACTTAAATAATCTCCATTTAATTTCACTCCTTTAGCTTCCCATTTTAATCCACAAAATACTTCTTGCAGCACTGCTCAAAAAAGTTTAAGAAATATGGAGTCACCCTGTCTTACATCCTTCTCAATGTTGACTTTCCTAGTATCATTATGTAATCTAATTGTTGCTGTTGCATTTTTATAAATATTCTTTCTAAAATATGACAATATTCTGGATCTATACCTTGATGATCCAATGCTTTAATCACTAAAGAAATGTTTATAGAATCAAATGCCTTTTCATAATCTACAAATTCAAAGCATAATGGCAACTCATATTCATTTGTCCTTTGTATAACTTCTCTCTATACCTGGATATGATCTACTGTAGTGAAACCACTTTTAAATCTAGCTTGTTCTCTTGGTTGGTGGATGTTTTCTGTAAACGAGTTGTAATTATCTTGATAAAATTTTTTGTATAAAACTGATAAAAGGCTGATAGGTCTATAATTTCTAATATCTTCTTTATCACCTTTTAAAATATTAATATTAATACTGCATCCTTCAATCATCTGATACATCTTTATCATTTAGACATTTGGTATACAACTTTGCTAAAAAAAATTCTATTTCTTCATCTGCTTTTTTAAATATATTAATTATAATTCCACCATTACCTGGAGCCTTTTCATTCTTCATAAATTTAATTGCATATCTCACTTCTTCATTTAAAATTCTGGGAAATTCCGAAGATAGAAGTCTTCTACCCATTTCATGATATCATCTCTCTTTTTAGTAATAATTCCATCTTTTTTCTTATTGCAGATATAAATTTCCTACCAATACCAAAATGTTGTTTACATTCTTGAGACTTATTCTCTTCTACAGCTTTTCTTGCTAGTTCACAGTTATACTTTCTTTTATCATTTTCAACTCTTTTCCGCACCATTTTACAAAATTCGAAGTATTCAATCCTTTTTAATGCATCATTTTTGTATATCTTCATATTCCTTCTTTTCTTCATAAATTTTCTAGTCTCAGTAGAAATTTTATTGGTCAAATGTTTATTTTTTCTATCAGCTATCTTTATTGCTGTTTTTAAAAGTGTATCAGTTATTTTCTTATTAATTTCATTCAAATCTGAATCATATTCAAAATCTACTAATACTAAAAACCAATTTGTAAGTTCTAATTTAAATTCATTAGAATGTTTCTGAAGATTAGGAATATCAACTGTAAATATTGTTTTTCTTAATAATTTTTGTCTCTCTAATTTTGCATTAACACGTACGTATCTTACATCTTACTAATCGATGATCACTTACTGTTTTAAATTTATTAAGAACATTATAATCTTGAAATACGTATTTTCTATTAATCAAAACATAATGCAATTCTGCCCTATCTTCATTTGGATGCTTCCATGTCCATTTCCTTTTAACATTTTTCTCAAAAAAAGAATTCATAATATAAAGTTTTTCTTTTTCTGCAAATTCCACAAGTCTACGTCCTCTCTTATTTCTATTACCATAACCAAAATTATCTAGAGCACTTTCATCTTTCATTTGTTTACCAATTCTAATATTAAATTCTCCCATAACAATTTTAAAATGTTGTTTACTCTGATCAAGTCTTTTGTACATCCATATAAAAATTTTCTACTACTTCATCACTAAGAGAACTTGTTGGGGCATAAACCTGAATTATCTGCATTTGGTATCTGCTATTAAGTTGTACAACTAATCTTGTCACTCTGTCCGATAGACCATCAATCTCCACAAATGTTGTTCTTCCACTTTTTATTTATAATGAATCCTACTCCACTTGCATTTCCAATATTTGTGCCTTTATAGTAGAGTACATGTCCACTTTTTAAATCAATTGTCTCTTCACCTTTTCTTATAACTTCACAGAGTCCAATAATGTCCCATTTAATATAAGATAGTTCTTCTAATTCTTGCAATCTCCCTTCATGTGAAAGTGATCTGCAGTTGTAAGTACCTAAATAAAAAGTCGTCATCAAATGGCAGCCTGGGTCCACAATCAGGAGATTCATAGCAACCTCCGCCTTCGGCCACCAACCACTGCCTTGGTTGGTGACTTTACAGCCTCCTGGGAATAAAGGACATGATTTATTTTTGTCTGTCATGATTTTATATATCTATTGAAAAAATATTTATTATTTATCCATACATTCATTCTGCCTTATCAGGCAACTGAGAAGAAAGACAGTGGTGTTTAAAAAGTCAATAAACTCACCACGCTAGCTAATGCATGTTGATGAGCAGCCCATCCATGTCTGCACACTATATAAATAATCACATAGTAATAGTAGCTGGAACGACAAGAACATATGATGATGTGGAGATTAGGAATTCGCCGTGCTCAATTCCTTTAAGGCCTCCAAGAGGAATCAAAGGGTCTCCTTTAAGTTAATAGCAAACTCCTTTCTTCTAATACATCATTATATATCTCCATTTTTTTCTTTCAAAAAAAAAATCATTAAACATTACTTTAGTCCTTTTAGCAATTACCTTTAGTTCTATGTTTTTGCTTCCATCTGATAACTCTTATAACATTTCCTGATGCACTAAAGCATTATTTACAAAAACAAATCACATCATAATGTACAACTTAGAATACTTAATTAATCTTTTATTTTCATTCCCTTAGCTTTCCATTTTAACCCACAAAATATTTTTTGCAAAACTGCTGTAAAATGTTTTGGAAAAATGGAATCACCCTGCCATACACCCATCTCAATATTAATCTTCCTAGTATCAATAAGAAATCTAATCATTGCTGTTCCATATTAATCAATATTTTTCAGAATATGACAGTATATTGGGTTTATATCTTGATGATCCAATGCTTTAATAATTGAAGAACTGTTTATATAATCGAATGCATTTTCATAATCTATAAATCCAAAGCTTAATGGTAACTCATAAATGTAACTTCTCTTTATACTTGGAAGTGATCCATACATGTTAAAATCACTTTTTAATTCAACTTATTCTTTTAATTGATTGAAATTTATAAAAATTTTGTTTAAAAATGATGCAAAACTGATAGGTCTGTAGCTTATATCTTCTTTCACACATTTTTAAAATATTAATATTGCATTCTTCCAATTACCTGATATATCTTTATCATTTAGACATTTGATATAAAACTTTGCCAACAATTTTCTATTTCTTCATCCACTTCACTTGAAATATTGTAACTCCATCATTATCTGAAGCTTTTCTCTTCTTCATAGATTTAATTCATAACTCACTTCTTCATTTAAAACTCTGAGCAATTCAGAAGATGTACAATTGTAGAAGATATTTTTTATTGCTATATAATTTCTTAATAGAACTCATCTGCACATTTCAGGATGTCATCTCTTTTTTTAATAAGAGTTCCTCTTCTTAATGCAGAAATAAATTTCCTACCAATACCAAATTGTTGTTTTATACTTTTATTTACTTCTATAACTTTTCTTGATATACAGTTATATTTTTATATATTAACTTTTTTTTGTACCATTTTACAAAATTTTAGATATTCAATCTTTCTTAATGGATCATTTTTATATATTTTCATATTCCTATTTTTCTTTATAAATTGTCATTTCAATAGAAGTTTTACTGGTCAATTGCTGATTTTTTGTACCAGCTATTTTTATTGCATTTCTTAATAGTGTATTCCTACTGATTTTATTTAAATCTGAACTATCTTCAAAATATGTTAACATTTTAAAGCGATTTGCAAATTCTAATTTAAATTTATTGGAATGTTTCTGAAGGTTAGAAATAACAACTTTGAATACTGTTTTTCTTAATAATTTTTATCTCATTTTGCATTTAAACATCTTACATTTCACTAATCGAGGATCACTTCTTATTTTGAATTTCTTAAGAACATTACATTCTTGAAATACATATTTTTAGTTAGTCAAAACATAATCCAATTGCATTATATTTTCATTTGGATGCTTCCATGTCCATTTTTCTCAAAGAAAGAATTTTGTAATATAATTTTTTTTTTTTTGTGACTATCAGAATTCTATGCCTTGTCTCTCTCATTTCTGTCACTATAACCAAATTTCCCATAGCATTTTCATCTTTCAATCATTTAGCAATTTTAATATTAAAGTCTCCCATGACAATTTTAAAATGCTGTTTGGTCTTATCAAAAAATCCTCCACTTCTTCATGAGGCATAACTTTGAATTATCTGCATCTAATATCTTCCATTAAATTAAATAAGTAATCTTGCCACTCTATCTGATAGACCATCAATCTCCACAATGTTCTTTTTCTACTTTTTACTTATAATGAATCTTACCCCACTAGTGTTATCAATGTTTGTGATTTTGTAGTATAGAATATGTCCACTTTTAAAATCAATTGCCTTTTCACTTTTTCTTCTAACTATATAGACTTCAACATGTCCCATTTAATATTACAGTTCTTCCAATTCATGTGATCTTCCTTCATTTGTAGCCTATAGTACTTCTTAAAACATAACGTATAATAACGAAAGATACTGTTAACTGTTAAATCACTACTAGACAACTTTTAAAATCTAGCAAATCATTAATCCAGGAAGGCGAAGAACTATAATTGGCGCATTACTAGCATTCAATTGCATCTTATTCTACTCGCAAATGTGCTTATTCAACATACATCGAACATTATCTGAAAAATTGATATTAATAAAAATAACCGTTTATTATAAGAATCTATTTTAGGAATATGCTGATGACATATAAATAGATGTAAACTAAATAGAATAGTCTGTTTTAATCTATTCATACATAGATAGAAACAAACCCATATATAAACGGAAATATATGCAGCTTTTTATCTTGGATTAACCAAGATTTGTAGAAATCTAATATACATTATTCTTAGCTGCTTATCTATATATCTATTTACATTTCTTCATAAATTTGGAGAAACAAGACATTGTGTTTACAGTAAATTTGTAATTATAGTTTGCACATGCATCTTATGTTGAAATAATAAAATTTAAACACATTGGAAAAGTTTGTCACTCATCACATTTTTTTTTATGAAATTAATAAACATTAATAAAAAGTAATGAATTTTCTATATTAATTTTCGGATACTGAAAACTAAAATAATGGAAGTATAATTTGGCTGAATTACTATGTATTTTAAAATCGGATATCATTTATTTCGCTTAAAGATTTTTGTTACACATATAAAAAAATTTCTTACTTTACTTAGCGACGACTTTTACAAAAACACACTCGTACGGCTATTACTGCTTAACAAAATTATTATTGGACGAAAATGACGAAAATAATGTGAACGAACTTAACCAATGAAATTTTAGAATACTCGTCTGCCTATCTGTCACTGCCTTGAATATTTTTAACACTATCGGTAGAAATTACGGATCATTGTTTACCTAACTTTGGGATAATATTTTAACGAAATTTATTTTGTTATGCCTTCTGATTTTCCTTTTTTTTTTGAAGATAGTTTACAACCCTCAACAACTCCATATATTATATTTTACCCAGGTACGTATACACTTTTATAGACAAAGATGGCGAATATATATATTGCTGTTTGCTTTTTAAAAATAATTGATTCTTTATACTTAATACTAAAAAAAATTGTAATTATTCATGTGCTGTGGTGTATGGCTTTGTTGTAAAACTAAAATTTATTTAATTGGTTTACACAAACTTAGGAATATAGAGTTACTTCAGTTTAATTATTCCGCTTTTTGAACTTTATGGAAAAAATTTTAAAGAATTTATGACATTAATATCTCACCTTTTCTGATTATACAGTCTATAGTTGTTGTATAAATAGATTAAGTTCCTTAATTTAAAAAGTATCTTGTTTATAAGTTCAACACTATACTACTTAGAAAATATGTAGATCACGTGAAATAAAAAAAAAAAATTAAATGTTTACTCCTGAATAACCTTATAGATATGACATCAATGTAAAATATATGTAAATTACTGCCCCTTAAATTTCTGTACTACTATTATCTCATTATTTACGTTTAACAAATCTGTAATAATCTTATCAAATAATAAGAAAATTAAAATTATTGCGAAATGAGGTCCATTTAATGAGAATAGTGAGCTGAGCATATATCCATATAAATAATTTTTTAAAAATGTAATCGCTAGAATTAACCGTTGAATAAAATTATATTTAATAATTGTTATTAATTTAGAAACTTTTGTTTGTTAAATTTTTACTTTGATCGCAAGTTTTATTCAAAAGAATTATATTACCTATATAAATTTGTCAGTAGAACCGAATAAATAAACCAATTTTGACAATAAATTGCTCCCCTGAAGTGAATGTAACATCGCTTTGTATACAATATCCCTTTTTTTCTTTTTTACAGTCAGTGCATTAACATTAATTTTATTCATTCTATATTAATCCGGTATCTAGTAATATCTAAGTTCTCATTTACCAGCTTATTCTGAATGACAAGCTGAATTGCATATCGTTACCTTTAAATTTGAATTTTAAAAACATTTAAATTTAGAAAATTACGTCAATATTTTTTTATCATCTATATATATTTTGAAATACTATGACAATAAAATATAAGAAGAACAAGTTAAAAAGCTTTTTAGTAAATATTTAGCGAAAATTAATATATTTTCTAGTAAATATTTAACAGGAGAAAGTTTTCATATATTTTAAATTTTTCTATATGAATATATGAAGAAAGATGCAAAGAAAGTGAAAAGAAGATAAGAGTAATAATACTTCTGAGGAGAAAGTTCGACCTGTATTTTTCAGCATCTTCATTTGTATTAAAAATAATTTGAAGAGAAAATTGTTTTAACATACAAATTTTATCAGCGAATACTGTATATTTTTTATAAATTTTTCCCAAAAGAAATTCATAGATGGCGCTATTTAATATTTCTTTCCAGGTAAATGGATTGAAAGAGGCGAAAAGTATCTTTATGATTAGCATGGATTGAAAATAGGATTGGGGAAAATAAATACAATAATTGGATAACTTGGAAAAGGATTGGAATAAATATGGTAATCGAATAATTTTTAAAAAGACCGAGAGGTCTGTGCTAGATTATTTTATAATGCCGTTGTCTATGTTTCGAAAATATATTGAAAGTGCTTAAAATTAAGCATTTTGATAAGTAATTGAAAAATAAATAGTTAATAAATAAAATAAAATATTGTATTAAAAGTATAAGAATACATTATGATTGTATGAATGCAAATAACATGACATATGAAGTATACGATAATGGGTGATGCTTATGGCTTATCGTCTAAAGGATTTTTTAGAAATTAATGAAACTACTAGTCAGATGTTTTCTTCATTATTGAAGAAGCCAATATGCATCCTCTTTGCCAATTGCTAGTTGATGTGGAGTATGAGTTTGATCAGTTTTTTCATATTAATTTTATTTCCAACCAAGAATAGCTAGATATTTACTAATTAATATTGGATAGTTAATATAATACACCATATACACCTTAAATGACACTTTACAATGCAGTTTAACATATGATTTATTTTATTTCCTTACAGTTTCAACTGTCCAGCAGTCATCATCAGAGCTACAACATTTAAACGTACAATTAATATCTATCTAATCATATTTCAATATATATACACACATACATATACAAATATACATATAAATACAAAAATAAAAAAACATTCCAACTATTAACTTAAATATGGATCCTTAATATCTCTACAATCTAAAACCTCTTTACCCACACTTATATTCAATTAACTTCTTTTATATAAAATTTTATTTTTAACATTTATTTTTCATATTCTAATCATTTAAAATTTACCCTTTAACTTAATTTATTTCTTCTATTATAAATATTTATATATTACACATTAATCAATAATATTAACATAATATCCTTATAATTTTACTTCCTCTTAATTTTCATTTTTAACTAATCTTTAAACCTCAGTACCCTTTCTCTTATAACTGAAATAATTTCAAAAAATTTAAAAATTTTCCTATTTCCTTATTCTCTTCACCTCTATGCCCTCTATGAACACATTCTGAAACTATATCATTCCATTTCTTTAAAATCATACATACCTACTCATTAATAAAAATTCCTACAAAATCAATGTTTTCAAACCGTGATCCTTATTAAGAGATGGCCTAATGCTTCTTATCAATATAGCCTCCTTTATTATTCCATCCCTCCTATCTCTATTATAATTTATCATTCTAATACTTCCCTTCTCAAACTTATGCCCTGTCTCCAATGAATGTAAATAAACAGGTGATCTTTTATCATATCTATGCCGAGTCAACCTTGTATAAATTGAATTCTTTGTTTCACCCACATAACTATTCCTAACATTTTTTTCTTTACAAGATTTACACTATTCTATACACTCCATTTATACAATTTTCTATATTTCCTATATATTTATTCAAAATATTAGTCATACTCTTCCTTCTCATATTTACTACTTTAAATTTTATTACATTATTAAAATTTCTATTAATTCTCCAAATTATTTTATTTATATTCTTCACATTATTATTATATTTTTTAATACCCATATATTTATTATCTTTATTCTTTTTCCTATTATTTTCCTCATTATTATTAACAATAAATCTCTCTTCTGACATTCTTATATTATCCTCTATAATATTTACTGGATAATCATTACTTTTAAATTCCTCAACTCTATTTGCTTATTATAATCCTCTTTATTTGAGCAATAATTTATAGCCCTATACACCCTTGGAAGTAATATTATTCACTTTATATTTTTTATTTATATTTGAATTCCAATTAGCTATGTTATTATCTATATTCATCTTATTATATATTGATGTCTCTGTTTACACATACCATTAAAATATGATTTTATTAATAGAATATCTAAATATGATAACTTATTTTCCTTTTATTTTTCTATTATAAATTTTATGCTTGTATTTAATCTATTAACTTCTTCAAGAAAAAAAATCTATTTGCCTTTGACTTTTATTAAAAATCAATAGATAATCCTCCACGTATCTTTTCATAAATATTGGAGCATTCTTATTACCTATCATTAAATCTTCTATCCTTTCCATATACATATCACTTAGCACTGCACTCAATGCACTGCACTCAATGCCCCTCCTATTAATAACCATTTTTGTTGTTTGTAATACTCTCCATTAAACTCAAATGTGATTTCTTTGCAACAAATTTCCATAATCTCTATCAATCTTCCTATTGGTATTTCTATTTCCTTACTCTTATCATTTTTATATCTATTAATTGCCACTTCTATAACTTTCTCCACAATATTAGTGTAGAATGCTACAACCTCCATTTTTACCATTGTTAAATTATAATTACTATACTGATCCAGTTTTTCTCTAATTTCCTTTATCAGATTTTTATTATTCTTAACAGAATGACTACCATTTCTATTTATATACTTTTTTAAAACATTATTTGCTATCCACTTTGACATCTTATCAAACTAGGAATTTGTACCATTAATTACCGGTCTTAATGGTAATTAATGTAATAAAATTTAAAGTAGTAAATAAGAGAAGGAAGAGTATGCTTAATATTTTGGATAATAAATATATAGAAAATATAGAAAATTGTATAAATGGAGTGTATAGAAATAAGAGTGTAAGCCTTGTAAAGGAAAAAATGTTAGGAATAGTTATGTGAGTGAAACAAAGAATTCAATTTATACAAAGTTGACTCAGCATAGATATGATAAAAAATCACCTGTTTATTTACATTCATTGGAGACAGGGCATAAGTTTGAGAAGGGAAGTATTAGAATGATAAATTATATTACAGATAGGAGGGATAGAAAAATAAAGGAGGCTATATTGATAAGAAGCATTAGGCCATCTCTTAATAAGGATCACGGTTTGAAAACATTGATTTTGTAGGAATTTTTATTAATGAGTAGGTATGTGTGATTTTAAAGAATTGAAATCAGATATAGTTTCAGAATGTGTTCATAGAGGGTGTAGGGGTGAAGAGAATAGGGAAAATTTTAAATTTTTTTGAAATTATTTCAGTTATAGGAGAAAGGGTACTGAGGTTTAAAGGTAAGATTAGTTAAAAGTAAAAATTAAGAGGAAGTAAAATTATAAGGATATTATGTTAATATTATTGTTATTGATTAATGTGTAATATATAATTATAATAGAAGAAATAAATTAAGTTAAAGGGTAAATTTAAATGTTTAAATGATTAGAATATGAAAAATAAATGTTAAAAATAAATTTTTATATAAAAGAAGTTAATTGAATATAAGTGTGGGTAAAGAGGTTTTAGATTGTAGAGATATTAAAGATCCATATTTAAGTTAATAGTTGGAATGTTGTTTTTTATTTTTGTATTTATATGTATAAATAGATATTAATTGTACATGTTTAAATGTTGTAGCTCTGATGATGACTGCTGGACAGTTGAAACTGTAAGGAAATAAAATAAATCATATGTTAAATGGCATTGCAAAGAGTCATTTAAGGTGTATATGGTGTATTATTTTATATATAATTCAGCAGAGCAAATAGGAAGTGGAAGGAAATTTTATTGGATAATTAATTGAGTTGATTATCTGGAAACCTGAATGAAAATTAAGCCTGATTGAAACCTGGACAAAATATGTTTTGTTCTGTTTGAATTCAAATCACAGGTCAAGAGTCTGAAAGTCAGATATGCTACCACTATATCACAAAACTTATAAAATTGTGGAAAATGTTAAACGTAATTATAGAGTGTATGCTTTTAAAAAAAACAATTGATTCTAATTTATTAGAAAGAAAATGAACAATATACAACTGTTCTCAATGTATATAGTCAATTGTGTGACTTTTTTGTGTGAAAGTTGAATTTTATTTATGTGATTTTTCCTTCAGGTGCATATTTATTATTACCCATGCGGCAGAATATAATTCAAAATTGAAAATAAGCACAATTATATATTACAAGAAGTGTTCCTGTAGCATGAGATGTACAATATTTGAAAACTGTTTTACTTCACTTTTTTGAATATTTTGTACTTTATCTATGCTAATAATTTATGTAAATCGGATTCTGCTTGTATGAATGGAAATAAGAATTTGAGAATAAGTAATGGGATTATGGCTTGATTTGTTGAATAGGGAATGTTTGAAAGAAATCAAGTATGTATTGCATAGGGATAGTTGGGAAGAGTTAGTGAGACATGCTTTGAAGTTTAAATTGGAAAAGTATGGAGAGAAAAAGAGTAGAAAATCAGGCAGAGACCAAAAGAATAAATGACTAATGTGTAATTTTATTTAACTGTAAAAAAATTCGATTTTGCATCATTTCATTGCAGATTGGTAATATGATGTCAGATTTTTTTTTGCATCTATAGTTGTATATATCACTTTATATAGGGGGAAAAAGAATTGAATTTACGAACAGAATTGAAAGACAAGGGAAAAAAATGAAGCATATATAAATAATATAAATATGTGAAAAGTAAAAATGTACTAATGATAATTTATTGAAGAAAACATGTCATATATTAAATTTGCAGAGAAATTAAAAACATAGAAAGAATAATTAAAAATAATGAATTAATATAAAAAGTTATATTTTGTGTTTTTCTATGGTTCTAGAGATAACATTGTGTTTTAAGTATATATAACTTTTCCTTATATTTTTTTATTTCTGTATTTGCTACTTCCATTATAATCTGTTCATCTTATTATTGGCTGAAATCTTTTAATCTTACAAATATAGTTCTTGTTTTTTTTAAGCTTGTTTTTATTTTTAATGCTTTTGTAACTATTGTTAAAATATTGCTTCCTATCTTACCTAAGTGCTTCTTAGAATTTCCAATCAATTCCTTAAAAAAAACATTAATTATCCTTTTTAATCCAATTTTTTTTTCTTTTTTGCAATTACCATTGTATCTTTTTATATTTAATTTGCTTTTTCTTTTTTTATCTAACTAAAATTTACTCGGATTTTTTATTTAATTATTTTTTCCATTTCTGTCTACAGTTAATTTTTTTCTCCATTAATATCAAAATGTCAATCGATTTTTGGTGTTGCTTCTTAAACTAATAGATATATTGTCTAGATTATTATAATGATATTGGGATAAACCTGTAGTTCTTTTTCAGTTTCAATAAAAATTTATATGGGAATAATTCATGATCTGTTTTACTGCGTTCCTAATCAAGTCTTTATTATTATAACTGAAGGCAAAACTATAATGAATTCGATCACTATGAACCTGTTTCAAGGTTGTCCATTTCTACAATAGATGCTTTGCTTAGTTGAAAAAAATGTATTGGCAATTAAATGATTGTTTAATTCATAAATATTAATTTGTTACTTTCCTTCACAAAAACTTGCTAGTTTTTTTCCTGTTTCATTTTTTGCTTCTAATACCATATTGGTCAGCCAACAGCAATTTTTAGACTTCTAACTTTGGCATTCCAGTCACTAATTATTTAAATATTTGTATTTTAGTTTATTATTGTCCTAAATTTATTGCAGTTTTTTTTTAATCCTGCTTATAATTTTTTATGCGTTCTCTTATTATCTGTAAACAAACTTTTTACTTACTGCATATGTACTATCATATTCTATTTCATATATAAATTTTCTAATGTCATCTTCTGGTCTATTTTTATTCAACTTATGTTTCAAAATGAGTCAAATTTTATGGTAGTTTTTGTAGTTTATTTTTATATTTTAATTCTAGTTTATATAATTCAAACTGTTATATCAAAATGCTTAATTATTGGTACTTTCAATATATTTTCTAAATATAGAATCACGACATTATAAAATAATGTAGCACAAACCTATCTACTTATCATGTCTCAGTCTTTTTAAAAATTATTCATTCACTATATTTATCCCAGTCCTTTTCAAGTTAACCAATTATTGTTATGACATTTCCTTTTGCTATTAAGAACAAAACAGAAAAAAAATATTTTTATTTTTCAAAGACAAATAAATAATTAAAAATTTTAATGCGATGTAATTATTTTAGAAGTTAAATTTTGTATTTTTTAAAATTCATATAAAAATTAAAAATAAATAAATTAAAAAATTAATTTTCATTCATAGATCTCTTCTTGTTACTGGAACATGCTAATAGAATATTAAATCATTTCATGTGTAAACTTTAAAAGAAATTATGATATGCAATAGTTAAACGAAAACAAAATATATATTTTTTAAAAAAGTAATTGAATTGCTTGGAGACAATAGAATTAAAAAATTATCAACATTCTAAGTTCCAAATAGATTGTATTGTAAGTTTGTTACTTCTAAGGGTAATGTCTTTTCATTGCAGTCACATTATTCTATCTTCAGCAATTTGTTTCATATTACATATGAAAAAGATTCAATTTCACTGATCACATTTTCAAAATAGGATGTTCTTAGTTCTGTCTCAATTTTCTTCCTAAAATCTTGTCTTTCTTCAAAAATGTTTTATAAAAACCTACCATGTCTTAAAATATAAGCCAAAAACTTGATCTTTCTCATTTTATTATATTCAGTAGTTCTCTTTTTCACTCCTAAGTTCTCTTAACATTTGATCAGCAGTCTTCTTTTCCATACAGCTCATTCTATTCCTTCCAGTCTTTTTCTTTCTTGTTCTTTAAAAAGCTGTGTCTCATAAATATATGTCAGTATATTCTAACTAAAGGTTTTAATAAATTTTATTCTATTTTTTGTATCAATATTTTATTCAGTATTGAAACAGTAAGATTCGTATTCGAATCTTAAGTTTCACCTTTTTTTTATCGTCTCTCACTGACCGCTCTATCCTACCCAAATTTAAACTTTTTGGTATCGAATTGTGTGTGTAGCAATATTAAAAATGTATAGATATGTGTAGAATTCACCATAAACACGCACACATTTCGATCTCAAATTTAAGGCAATAAATTAAGATAAATAATATAATTTAGATTTCTTCTTTTAGTTATAAAAAAAATATATATTTTTAACCATTTATTTTAAATTGTAAAGTTCGTTATTTATTGCTTTGTTTAAATTTCATTTAATAATAATTTTAGAAATAGATTGTAATGTTTAAATTAAAAGTAAAAATAATCATATGTTCCCTTTTGTATTTGAAATTTTAAAAGCATCGGCCGGTGAGAGATAATAGATTAATTAAAGAAAAATTCCCCAAAATGTAATTATAAAATGTAAATGTAAACAATAGAAAGGCAGCTTTCTCTATAATTAAAATTAACAAAAATGCATTGATTATCCTCAGGGCAGATTAATTGGAATCCAAAAATAAACTAACAAAAATGTAAAAGATAAGATCTAAGAAAGGAGGCCATTTTAGACTTTCTAGAAACTTTCAGTTTAACTTTAGCTGTGCTCTCAATCAGTTGAGAGTCCCCAAGATCTTAAATTATTTTGATGTGCCACTGTATGCGTGAATAGAAAGTGCCCAGACTATTCTCCGTCCGGAGATGGCCTATCGTATGCCAAATCTTCCATTGCCCTTCATAAATTCAACCACGAAGATCTGCTGCTGTTAAATTACATGAATCATCTAAATGCTGTAAAGAACTGCAAATGCTAGAATCACGAACAATTTGCTACTGATCACTGAATCGGAAAACTTCTCATAAAACAGGTACCTGTATCTATATTCTCTAGAGTACTCTACTAATATCATGCTATACCTTATTCTTTATATTACTTATAAACTGTAAAATTCTCATTTGTAAAACTATAAATTTAATAATTAATCTATTATGTAAATTTCGTTAATCTAGCTTGCCTAATTCTATCTTTCTTGGGTACGTATTTCTAAAATCTACATTTTATTATATAATTATCGCATGCTTATAATTTTCTAAGTATAAATCTATGATTGCTTGAAGCAGTGGATGCGTGTCAAATCTTCATTAATATTTACCTCCATAAACTATTAAATATTTCATATAAATCGACATGCAATCAATGCTTCATTTATTGTAATACAGGGGTCTACTGCTTAGCAAATGGCTGACATATTGGCTATAATCCCCACCCAGTTTATCTATTGCTTTTATATTTTATTAAATTTTGATTACTAATTCCATAAAATTGCATTTCTTTGAGAGTCGCAAACGTTCTTTATTAAATGTTTAGGGCCGAGTTATAAAATATATTTAAATCTTAACAATCGTCTGTACATTATACATGTGTTACGTTTTAGAGACAATGACCCACTACAAGTCTTGAATATTCCGGATTCTATAGGGTTGAAATTAACCCCTATTCTACACAAGCTGACAAATGAATGTCCCGTAGGACTTGACGAAAGTCACACAGCCAGCAGGCAATCGTGGCATGAACCACTTGTCCCTGGTTATGCTTATGTGACACCTAACCTCTTTGGGCCAATGGCAAACGCCAGCCCGTCATTTTTATAAACTCATTCATGGTTTTGCAGTTTCAATACTGCCATTCCATATCACCTTTCTGAAACGTACCACGTGTTTCTTTTATTACCTTTATTATTCTATGTATAACTCCGTCCCTGCATTAGTGACATAATTCACTCTCAAATAAATGTTTGCCCCTAGTTATTAGTAAATATCTTTAATTAAATAAATATATGTCCGCCGCTACTCTTATAAATCTTACTTTAGACCCTTGCATTGCAAAGGTATATAAATCCCTAATAGATGCCTTAGAAATAATTGCTCAAGAATTTTAGGTAGCTAGATTACGTCATCAAATAAATGTATTTCTTTTTGTAAACATAATAGTATCGGAAAATACCGCTACTGAGGTCTTAAATCTAAAGTATTATTGGTAAAATGATTATGTTACTAAATAAATAAATGTATTTCTTGAATATAACAGTATCGGAAAATTCCGTTACTCAATTTAAATATTACCAAATATTATTAATAAATGATTTATTATTAAAATGTTTCAATAAATAATTTCAAACTATACGTCTGCAGTTACGTTTTATTTATTCGATACCCATTCTATATAATATTTCCTCGATTTTTTAAATATAAGTGTTTAATTAATATTAGTGTTATTATTGGCTAACTCGAAAATAAAATCATAAATCTCTTGCAACATCCCTGACCACTGTGCCTAAAGAAATGTTTACTAATGTCGCAACAGATGCGTTTTTTCGTAGATTGTATTGTGGAACCGCTAAACTATGTTCGAACTTAGTACTATGGTGGCTTCGCTACCTAGATGGTGCTGCAGTTCTGTGTGGTGGTCGAATTCTGCACTATGTTAACGAATCACACGTTTTCTGACCGTTACAGTATTAAAGTTTTTTTATTTTGAAAAGTATATTTTGCTAATATTTTCTTTTTAAACTCCACAGGATAATCATTATCATCATAAATCATATTTTCCATATAACAAATTCTTCAACTTGTTTTAAGCATATATTATTTATTAATCAGTCTTTATTTTCTGTCTCTGCCATTATCATCCTAGTCTTATTAACATTTATCTTTAATTTAAAAGAATTATCAGCCTATTCAATATTTTAAGCATTTTATTCATTTCTTTTTCTGAATCTGCAAATAATGCTATATCATCTGCATAACAAACTGAATATATGTAAAGAATCTATAAGCATATCCAATATCTTAAGCATTTTATTCATTTCTTTTTCTGAATCTGTAAATAATGCTATATCATGTGCATAACAATTAAACTGAATATGTGTATCATTAATTTTAATTCCTTTTTTCTTCACTTCGTCTTCTGTTAGCATTAGTTTTACAACTATTTTTGTATTCTAATATTTATATAAATTCAAAATTAACTATCTTTCCAGTCAAAGCCTACATTCTTCATCATTTTAAACAATAATATACAATCCACTCTGTCAAAAGCTTTCTTCAAGTCAATTAAAGTCACATAAGTCTTCTTATTTACATCCAACGTATTTGCAAAATCATTCTTAATGATATTATTTTCTCTACCCAAGTCTAAAACCATATGTGATCTTTATCCAAATCCTTATCTGTCTTTTTTGTATTCTATTTTTAATTATTATATATAAAATATTTGAGGCACAAGATAATAGAATTGTTTTATAATTTGTGCAATCATTTGCATTAGCTTTTTTTTTGGAAAGGCAATAGTTTTTATAGTCATAAAATCAGATAGTATTATATCTTTTTCATAAAAGTATAATTGGAATACCATCTATACCAGAAACCTTATTATTTTTAACTTAGTAATTACATAATTAAATTTTTCTCTTGTTATTACAGATTCTTTCTTACCCTCATTAACGGATATTTTAATCCCCTATATAATCTCTCATATTTATATTTATTATTTCTCTTAAACAAATCTTCAAATGTACTTTTTCCAATGATAACACACTCCTGTTTTCAAAAACTGTCTTTCCTTTTTTATTTTTAACAGTATTATTAAAAGTTCTTCCTTTATAATTCAACCTTTTGATTTTTTCATATACCTGTTTAACTTTTTTAACATTTATGTGCTTTTCAATTTCTTCACTTATCATATTAATCCATTTTGCTTTCTCAATGGCAATTTGGTGTTATTAAATTTTTAATTTTATATTAATTATAGCCTTTATTTCTATCTTCATTTCTTCTATTAATTAAATCCAATAATTGACAAATTCATAGTTTCTTGAATACTAATATTATTTTCTGCATACTTTTGTAGTAATTGCTTTTATACATTTTAATATTCTTCCATCACATATTCCATCTAACATAAATAAATAAACAATACTTCTGTATATAATATAAAAATAATATAAAATAACAATCCGTGTCAATAGTTAATGCAGAGTTTAAGATAAATAAATAAAAACAAATAATATTTCCAAGCGCTTTCAACTCTTACAAGTCCTTATCAAGGCAGTGTAAACAATTCTATTTTCTCCTAGGTGATGAATCTAACATTTCATTGTATTGGCCAGGAACAACTAATCGGAAAGTTGGTTAATTTTGAATTCATAGCACAAGATGAATTTTGTATAATATATGATTCTTTAATCTTGCGTTTTTTTATCATGTATTTCATTCATTAATATTGTAAAATCCTTTGGACTACATATATGACCTGTATTATTTTGGTGAACATAAAAAGCTGAATAAACGGTATCATCTTCTCTTGCTCTATTATAAGTATATTTATGTTGTTGAAGGTGATATTTAATATTTGTTTTGATTTCTCCAACATATATTCCACTACAATTTATTTGTGGGCATCTAATAGAGTATACAACACTGCTTTTATCCTCCTTATTTATTATTTCCTTAGAATTATTTATTAACCTATTAAGGTTAGGTGGAGTTCTCCATGCTAATCGAAAATCTTGACTTAAAACTTTTATTATATTTTTATTAATATTGGGAATAAAAGCTAATGACATCCATGGTTTATTATTCATATTTATATGGTCACTATTATGACATTGTTTAAAATGCTTCAATACAGTAGATAATAGCATTTGTTTATTATAACCCACTTGTATTAAATCTTGCATATAACATTTTATATTATCTTTCATAAACATTTCATTTGAACACAGTCGTTGATTACGTGTTAAAAAAGCTCTAAAACCAGCTAATTTGTGTACTAAAGGAACATTAGATGTTGGATGAATGTAACCTCTATTATCTATATGTTTTACAACCATTTTATATACTAATTTATCATCTACCCTTGATATTTGCAAATCTAGGTATTTAATACTAGAATTGTCTTCTCTTTCTATTGTCTAAACTAAACCATCTTGGTTCTGCAAACTATCAAATAGAGAAATTGAATTTTATTAGAATTAAAAATTATAATATAAAGGCTATGAAAGATAAGTTTGTTTCAAAGATTTTAAGAGCACATG
This sequence comes from Epiperipatus broadwayi, assembly GCA_028023455.1. Lineage (NCBI taxonomy): Eukaryota > Metazoa > Onychophora > Udeonychophora > Euonychophora > Peripatidae > Epiperipatus > Epiperipatus broadwayi. Next base: position 1,487,150 of record JAQFVV010012633.1, on the reverse strand, counting down.
GTAAAATGTTTCTTACTAATAAAGAATATAGGGAAGTTTATCCATCAGCAACTTTTATTCCACAAATGTTTGCAAATGTAAAAACACATAAGCTTAATGCACCTTTAAGATTAATGATGGATTTTACAAGGGCATATTATCAAAAGCTAGCAAAAATTTTAGTTAAGTGGATTTTAGATTTTGTTGGGTTTGGAAAATATGCATTAAAATCATCATTTGATTGTGTTACTATACTTAATAAAACAGCTATAATTAAGGAGTATGAGTTTGTTTCATTGGATTTTTGGACATTTAAATGTCTGAAAGTTTCAGATTTTCTTCTCAATAGTTAGGCATTGATAAAATGCTGGACTAGTTCTAGTATTTTTATTCCCTAGCACCTCACTGATGACGCTAGAGGCAGAAACTGCGGTCTGAGGTTGAGGATATTTTTGAAGCTTCATAAGAGTTTGTTTTTAACTTACTCTATATATAACATTTGTAAATAGGAGCTTTATTAAAATTAGGTCATCTGACTTGATTTTTTATCAATTTAATTTTAGTTTTTTACTATTAATGCTTTGGCGATTTTATATTGCTAGAGCTATTAATATATGGTGTATCTGAACTTAGTTCAGTCCCATACGGCTATTTGAGTTAGATAGCTGGATTTTTGGACATTTAAATGTCTGAAAGTTTCAGATTTTCTTCTCAATAGTTAGGCATTGATAAAATGCTGGACTAGTTCTAGTATTTTTATTCCCTAGCACCTCACTGATGACGCTAGAGGCAGAAACTGCGGTCTGAGGTTGAGGATATTTTTGAAGCTTCATAAGAGTTTGTTTTTAACTTACTCTATATATAACATTTGTAAATAGGAGCTTTATTAAAATTAGGTCATCTGACTTGATTTTTTATCAATTTAATTTTAGTTTTTTACTATTAATGCTTTGGCGATTTTATATTGCTAGAGCTATTAATATATGGTGTATCTGAACTTAGTTCAGTCCCATACGGCTATTTGAGTTAGATAGCTGGATTTTTGGACATTTAAATGTCTGAAAGTTTCAGATTTTCTTCTCAATAGTTAGGCATTGATAAAATGCTGGACTAGTTCTAGTATTTTTATTCCCTAGCACCTCACTGATGATGCTAGAGGCAGAAACCGCGGTCTGAGGTTGAGGATATTTTTGAAGCTTCATAAGAGTTTGTTTTTAACTTACTCTATATATAACATTTGTAAATAGGAGCTTTATTAAAATTAGATCATCTGACTTGATTTTTTATCAATTTAATTTTAGTTTTTTGCTATTAATGCTTTGGCGATTTTATATTGCTAGAGCTATTAATATATGGTGTATCTGAACTTAGTTCAGTCCCATACGGCTATTTGAGTTAGATAGCTGGATTTTTGGACATTTAAATGTCTGAAAGTTTCAGATTTTCTTCTCAATAGTTAGGCATTGATAAAATGCTGGACTAGTTCTAGTATTTTTATTCCCTAGCACCTCACTGATGACGCTAGAGGCAGAAACCGCGGTCTAAGGTTGAGGATATTTTTGAAGCTTCATAAGAGTTTGTTTTTAACTTACTCTATATATAACATTTGTAAATAGGAGCTTTATTAAAATTAGGTCATCTGACTTGATTTTTTATCAATATAAAATGTTATATGTAAGATTTAATACAAGTGGATTATAATAAACAAATGCTATTATCTACTGTATTGAAGCATTATAAACAACGTCATAATAGTGACCATATAAATATGAATAATAAACCCTGGATGTCATTAGCTTTTATTCCCAATATTAATAAAAATATAATAAAAGTTTTAAGTCAAGATTTTCGATTAGCATGGAGAACTCCACCTAACCTTAATAGGTTAATAAATAATTCTAAGGAAATAATAAATAAGGAGGATGAAAGTAGTGTTGTATACTCTATTAGATGCCCACAAATAAATTGTAGTGCAATATATGTTGGAGAAACCAAAACAAATATTAAATATCGCCTTCAACAACATAAATATACTTATAATAGAGCAAGAGAAGATGATACAGTTTATTCAGCTTTTTATGTTCACCAAAATAATACAGGCCATATATGTAGTCCAAAGGATTTTACAATATTAATGAATGAAATACATGATAAAAAATGCAAGATTAAAGAATCATATATTATACAAAATTTATCTTGTGCTATGAATTCAAAATTAACCAGCTATCCGATTAGTTGTTCCTGGCCAATACATTGAAATGTTAGATTCATCACCTAGGAGAAAATAGAATTGTTTGCACTGCCTTGATAAGGACTCATAAGAGTTGAAAGCACTTGGAAATATTATTTGTTTTTATTTATTTATATTAGACTCTGTATTAACAATTGACACGAATTGTTATTTTATATCCATCTAACATAGCAATTTCATCATTAAATTTCTTAGCTTTGTCATGATCCTATAATTTATTTAAATATCATTTATTTTGAGCAGATATAATTTTTCTCTTAAATTTATTATAATAAGCCCATGATCATTATCCATATCAGTATCTGGGTAACAGTGATTAGTTGTGCCTGATTCCTATATCTTTGTTTTAACTATAATGTAATCTCAAATATCTTTTAACATCACCAGGAGCTTTCCATGGATAATATCTTTTTTTAGACTTATTATATAATATATAGGATATTGCCAGTTTATGCTACACACAAAATTCAATCAATCTTTCACTTTGCAAATTTATATCATCTAAATCAAATTTGCCCATTAAAGTTACCCATCAAAATATTATTTTTATCATTGATAAATTCTATTAATTGCTGTAATCTTTCATAAATATTTTCTAATTTCTTTATCATCAGTACCAGTAGTAGGAAGATATACCTGTATCAATATCATATTTATCGAGTCTACTTTTATCTTAATCATTAAAATTCTTTCACTCACATTGTTAGTATTCAATACATTATTTACCCATTTATCTCTTAATGTTAGGTTAATGCCATTTTTTTTAAGCTTATCATCTTCATTATGAATTCTTCTGAATTAAAATCACCATTACCCATCCATTTAGTCTTATGTACACTTAAAATATCCATCTTATATTTTATCATTCACTTTTTAACTTCTTTTAACCCACAACATCTTCATAATGTCCTCACATTCCAACTGCCTATCATAAATTTATTATATTGTGCAGGCTGATGACTTGAGTAACAACACTTTTTCCACTCCTGATATATCTTGCTAAACAAATTTTATGACTAAAAAATCTATTCATTCTTCTATAGCTGCTTATTATTGGATATCTGAAGGCCTTTAATGTAGTTATTTACTGTTGTCTTCTACATTCTCCAAGGTTTATTTGTTTAGGGAAGATTTCTATCTCCAAATACAAAAGGGTGCTCTAATTGTTTATTTGTGTCATCCATCCTCCTAGCATGATAGAGGAGAAATCCTTATACTGGGAATAACTTGATCACCAAAGCTTCTTCTGTAAAAGCAGAGTTCACTGCTTACAGGTGATGATGGCTGATAAGGAGAGGCTATAAATTGCATCCCACTCCTCACATCTCAAGTTATTATATATACATATAATTAAGTCAGAAATAATAAAAGATTATTACATTTAATTAGTTTAACAAAACTAACACATTAGTGCATTAATATAATAAAGTTCAAGTATTAATTTTAAAAAATAAAGTTTAAGCCTAATTTGTAGAATTTCTATTACCTTTTTTGTATAATAGATATATTTAAACCTTAATCATTAAAATAATGATGATGACAGTAGACTTATTGCAAATAGCTTTTTTTTCTTCTTGAGTTTGTTTATTTTATTTCTTTGCTATTAAATTTAATTGATTATAAACTCACTAATTGTTATTTAAACAACATTTTGTAAAACTATATTTTATTTTCTGTGAAATGATTAATGGAAAATTAAGAAGCAAAATAAAATTCATATTAAGGCAAACAATTTATGATTTTTTGTCCATACTTTTCTAATTGATTCTTATATCAACCTAGTTGTCTTACTGTTAGAATATTTGTGACCAAATAGTATTTGTGTAGGTAATATTTAAATAAGCTAATTATTGCATTTTATGCCAATTTATTCATTTGAACATTTATACAAATATTATCCTTTTTTTTTTTTTTTTTTCAAGAAAAAAAAAAAAACTAGACAATTGAAGATTTGTAAATTGAACAAAAATTAAAACTGAATGGGAACTAGTAGCAGTATATTAGACATCAAAACAAAACAAAGAAAGATCCAAGAAAAAAAAAGCTGGTATTAGTATGTGAAAATTTTTGTGGAAAAATGGGATTTTAGAAATGGAGATAAGTTAGCAGAAGCTTTTGGAAAAAAAACCCCCTGCAAATTAAGAAATGATGGTCATAGGATCTCTTTTGATTATTTATACAGCTTTTTTTTTTTAATATATTCATTCAATGATAATATAGCATCATAACTAAACTGCTGTTATCAATTATTCATTCTTTTATATTCTAGCTTTTCTAGAATTATTCAGATATGAACATTGTCATTTGTAAAAAATATCTTTGCTAATCTTCTGATGATTTGCAAATATTAAAAGCCTTTTGAAAATTGAATAACTATAATGAAGATGCCAACACATATAACCTTTCAGCAAGTAATAGTTATAATCCTAGCTAGAATAATTTAAATATGAATGCTTTTTTCAAACTGCTCAAAATTGGCCTTTTCAAAATTAAATGGCTAATTAAAAATCAGTAACATATCTAAAATATGAGTGGCTAATGGATTAAAAAAAACCCAGAATGGTTTAATTATAGCTGCTTCTAAAAAACAGCTGAAAATCAATAATCAACTAGAGTAATACTTACCAAAATTTTAAAAATTTATCTGGGATGCAGAATGTTATTGAGTTGCACAACAAATTATATCGTATGAGAGAAAAAAGTTCAGTTTATATCAAAGAAGACTGAAATTTTTAAAAATGTATTTTATATATCTGTCATCAAAAAATTAGAATTTTTTTTGAAAGTGTTGGATTTATGATTTATGTCAAATAAAGCATTTACAAGCACTATGTATGAACTACAAAGAACTAAGATTAAAATCTAGTTTAATTGTACAAGAAATATTCTACATTTTTTTTTTTTGTAAGCTTTATTATTGCTTGGGATATTGTTCATGAATAATCATCTTTTGTGAGAATTTGTTCCTATTTCCTATATTTCTGAAATTAATGTTGAATTCACATAATCTTGTCAAAATGATTTGAAAAACTATACTACTAAATTTGTGTATTACATTACAAGCAAAAGAAATATGAAAGAATTATTGGACTATATTTATGTGATAATTTTTTTGTGACCATCAAGAAATACCATGAAAGTTGTTGATATACAAAATTCATTCAAAGCTAGGAATATCATTAAATACATTTATTAATGTTGTAGTAAGTAGATGAAGCATTATTTATATAAAATAGCACAAATTCCACTATGTTTTATGTTTTCCCACCATGAACATTTAATGAACCACAATGTTTTTAATTCTATTATACATTTTGTGACATAATTGTATTTCAAGTATTGTTATGTCATAAAGTATGTTTAGAAATTTAAGACATGGTGAATTCAAATGCAAAAATCCACGATTTTTTAATTTTTTTTATCAAATACTGAAAACTAAATATATATTACAATCATCATAAGCAATTTTGAATTTCACATGTAAAATACTATACTTTTAAATATCTTTTGTGATTATTTTGCCAGTACTAAACATCACATGATTTTTTAAAACTTACATTAACTTTAGTTTCCATTAAATTAAAACAGTGGTAACATCTTTCCATTCTAGAATCAAACTATGAAACCATATTTTATCTTCAGGTTTATTACATGCAGGAATATTGATATCGGTATTTACAAATTACAGTCACTTTTTTAAATGATGAAATCTTATAATGTAAACAAAATCATTTTAATACTTATGAATATTCAAATAATATTTAGATGTGTAAAGTTTTTATCATATTTTGGTATATTGTAACTAATTCTATATTTTATATATATTCAGTGGCAGCATTACATATATTGAAGTCAAGTTTTAATATTCTTTAGTATGGGAAAATTCAAATAGAGTTTCTAGTGTAGTAAATTTATGTCTGAAAATTTTTTAAACTTGATATTGTGAGTATTCATAGTAAGTTCTTATCATTTAATTTACAATTATTTTTTATCACTTGTTAAAAACTAAGTTATTTTATTTTCTCTTCAATGAAGATAATATTGCTTATATTTTTATTCAGTTTATTAGTTTTTTTATTTTTATAGTTATACACCATTATTTTGAGTGTTATATTGCCTCCTCTCCTTATTTCAATTGGATCTGTATTTTGTAAGTACAGATTTTTATATTTCATTAAAAGCACAATAATTAAGTTATAGAATCTATAAGAAGTTAATAATTGTTCATCATCGATATAGTATTCTTTCATATTTATAGTTTTGATTAGCTTACAATTTGGGAAAAAGCATTAAATAAAAAAACTATAAATTAAATAATTTATAAATAAATAATACAAAATATTCTATAACAGTGATAGTAATATATATATATAGCATTTCTGAAATACAACACTTGAGAGGGGGATTTGAATATTTTCTATTTAATTTTCAATTAGCGATATGCATTAAAATATTTTTTTCTATATTTATGTCAGGACATGGCATTGTTTTAAAATGACTAACATTGTAGTATATAAGTTAACCATGTTTATTTATTAGCAATTTTAAGATTAATGCTAATTTAATTTCACGCTCTTTGTTTGAATAGGTCTGAATTTCAAAATATAACATCATGGCAGTATATGATTCAAGAAATTATCCTTTGAGTCGGCTGTTTAAAGTTCAGACTTTATATTTATTCACAGAGGACATTGCTAAAACATAACAGTGGGAGGGTAATTTGAATATTTTTTAAAAATATATATTTATTATACTAATACTATAAAACTTTTTCCATCAAATATTTTATGCCCTCTTCAATATAATTATAATCTATTTTAACATTTAATTTACTTTTCATACATAATATACCGGTCAAAACATGTTGATCCACCTAACATGAGCTGGAATTCAAAAAATGTATTTCAAACCCAGTCAATCCTGAGATCTAGGTCAGGGACAAACCTGGATTTGAACCCATTCCCCAAGCTCTAGATCAAACACCTAATGAATAACAATAATGGCACACGAGAATTTATTTTAAAATCCGGCTCACTAGTAGAGCAAGAAGACAATGAGACTCAATATTAACTGCATTATAACCTAACTAAAATATGCATACACAAGGTTGTACGTGTGGAAGTCGAGAAAAAGGGAATTCAAACTATTCAAATAAGTTAGACAATAAAATAGTTTAATATAATGAATTAATTATATACTGTACATTAATGTGTGCATGAATGAGCGGTCTATTAAACGGTAGATAATTACATATTGAAATTCACACTACGGGTTCTCATACGCTCTTTTATTAACTAAATAATATATATAATTTAACACACATCCTTGGTGGGTACAGTATTAAGATGCCAATGAATTATTAAAAAGATTACATAAGATTGTTATTAATGCTTTGGTTTATGGTTCTGAAATGTGGTGACTAACACATTATTTCAGGGAGCGTTCCAATATTCATTACATATATAAGAAAAACTATTTTCACGCCATTGCGGTCATGAAAATAAATAAAATACATTTGAAAAATTATATTTGATTTTATGACAAAATATTTATTGAAAAACATTTAAAAGACAGAACGCTTGATTTTCCCCAAGGCAGATAGAAGATACTCTTAAATACAGAAATAAATTATGACAATGGGATTGTATAATAAGACTGAAATAACATTATTAATTAATAAAACTAGTGATACTTAGCACTTACATATATTTTGAGTAGAGCACAATTTTAATATTATAACATCAAAACTGGGTCATGAAGCAAAAAAAAATAATACAAAAAAATGGCAGTACTGACATAATGGTGAAGAAATAATAGGAAAAAGTCGTGCTTCTGGACGAAAAAGTCTAAGACTCCCATTTTAGGGTAGTGCTTAGAGAAAAATGGATAGGCATAGCGTATGCCAGGCGTACTGGAATCACCAATGCCAGAGACCTTTTTATACGAAATAAGTCCCGGGAAGCTCAACTATCCACAAGACAGAACATAAGGAGAAATCTATAGGTTCGATCCTGTCGCAACTCCCACATTAGAAGCACGTATATACATTCACAAAGATGGGCCAAATGTCAGTAACACAGTACGAATGAATGTCACTAACGACATTGAATAGGATTTACTGCTTTAAAAAATAAATGACCCCCGTTTGAATGCTGCCATAATTTAGATAAATAATATGCAATGCTGCTATTATATATAGGGAAGATTTCATTTAATAAAATTTACGTTAAGATTTGACCCCCTTTTCTGCTATTTAATATAATTCAATCCACATTCGTGGATTTTGAGAGTATGAAAAATAAAAGAAAATTAGCAGTTGTATAGAAAACAACTAATAAGTCACCTTTTTCAGAATTGAATAAATAACATTTTAAAAGATTTCAAAGTGTTACTTAATTTGAGTAATGGATTTACTCCGGGTAGAATTACTTTAGTGTATTTGGAGTTGAACAAATAACAATTTTTATAATAAACCAACTTAAAATGTTGATTCGTAAAAACAATTTGGCAAGCTTATTAATTAATCATACATTATGATTTGAGGGGATGTTAATAACTTTAATTCATGGAGGTTTAATTAAAAAGAGGAAAAGAAAGATTTTAAGAAATTCAGCTCGTCAGATTGCTTGAGATTGGCATATTAATAATAACTAAAATACATATACAAAATCAAGTAATAAATAAATATAAATAAATAACCGCACCAAAGTTTAAAAAAAAGCTAGAGCACATGAGAGAGAATTAGATTTATAGAAGTTATTTGAGAGCAAATTACATTTTTACATAGTATAAAGATACAAAGTTAAATCAGTCATGAAAGAAATTTTGATGAGATTAGTTAGGCTAGATTTACTTCCAGGCTTACCTTGCACAATTTCTTAAAGAGTCCATTTTAAAAAGTCAGCTTGTCAGGGCAATTGAAAGGATCCTTGCAAGTTCTTGGGTAATAAGCTTCTATTCAGCATTCCAAAGTTCTCAGGTCGAGCTTTTACTTCATTCTTAGGGCAGGGTCAGAAAGATAATGGACTTTTTATTCAATCATCATTTTTTACATTTCAAACTAGTGTGGTTATGTTGACATCACAGTTCTCTCAATTGTAGCTATCCTTTTGTGTTTTAAAATCAGCCCATTTTATACCCCCTTCAGGTATTTGAGGAATGCTTTTAATTTCTTATTTCTAGCTGATACTCTAATCTCCGATCTAACAAAATCTTACATTTCTTTGTCTACTGTTTTTGAAGATGCAAATGTTAGATAATGTTCCAAAAATATGTTCAAATCTAATTGACAAAAATGTTTATAACAAAAGTAAAATCTATTAATCTTATTCCCCATTTTATTTTCAGTAAAATTTTTAATTAAAATTCCTTCCCCAGATTAAAACAATATTATATTTCCACCCTTTTAATTATTTTTGGACAATTAACGTTGTTTCATCTTTCATCTTGGATTTTACAAAAATATACAATTTAATTAAAAAAAATAATGTAAAAAGAAAAAGTTTTACAAACTACGTATAATAAAAATATTTATAACAATATTTTGTTAATATGCTTGCTCTTGTAATATATACATATCAGCCGCACCTATGTATTTAATAAAAAAGAATGTTATTGAAAAGTTAAAATTTATAATTTTTAGGCGTGCATCTCAGAAATATATACATGAAATATATATATGACTAGAGGAGCGGGATGGGACAAGGTTTGAACATAGGTTAGTACTTTGTAAGTGGATAGAACCATGAAGCTCAATCTTAAGCTAAGATTGACTGCTTCAATAACGATATCTATTTTTTTTATTATAAATATATAAAATTAATCAGAATAAAAAATAAATGTATTAATTATATATACAACACATAATAACTAATAGTATGTATAAAATATACCTATGTTAAGATATATATATATTACAAAAATTAAAAACTATAAATTAATAAAAAAGAAATTTTAATTGTTTACATTCTAGTTTTTAATTCACAATGTCTATACACTATATGCACACTTATATGTGTGTTGGTCAAAACCATAAAGAAGTTTGCTGTCAACTGAAAGGAGACTCTTTGTTACCTCATGGAAATTTTAAAAGGACTGTAGGGCTAATTCCTAATGTCAACTCCATAGTTCTTGCCATGATTATTTATATAGTATATGAACATGGATGGCCTACTCACTGACGTATATTAGCCAGAGTTTTGAGTTTATTGACTTTTTATCTCGGAGTTTAAAATCAAGCAACACCATGGTCTTTCCTCACAGTTGCCTGATAGTTCTTAACTGAAATATCAGTTGAGTTTTCTTGAAGGCAGAATGTATATGTATGTGAATGAAAAAAAATTTTTTTTTTATTACTATTTACAATCATGACCTACAAAAATAAATCAAAGCCCTTATTCCCAGGAGAATGTAAAGTCGCCAGCTAAGTCAGCAGTTGGTGGACAAAGTCAAAAGGTGCTAAGAATCCTCTGATTGTGGACCCAGACTGCCATTTGCACCTTCAAGTGAAGGAAGATTGCAAGAATTGGATCAAGAAAGATCTTATATTAAATGAGTCATTATTTAACTTTGTGAAGTTAGAAGAAAAGGTGAAGAGAGCATTTGAATTAAATAAGTGGACATGTTCTCTACTACAAAGGCACAAATATTACAAGTACAAGGGAAGTAGGATTCATTATAAATAAAAAATGGAAGAACAACATTGTGGAGATTCATAGTGTATTTGACAGGGTGGCATATTGTTTTTGCCCTAATAAGTTTGCATAGTGATGAAGCTATAGAAGATTTTTTTTATATATTGTACTGGTTGGTTTTGTCTGGTCACATAAGATCTAGCATCTAGGCAAAAGTACCTCGAATCCAATCATGTGCAAGATACATAAGTCAGGAACACTCATGAATTCGGCCCCATTTGCCTATTTTCCAGATCTACCAACTTATGAGCAACAATCCCGATGATATCGATCTAATTTTATCTCTCTCCACCGGCATCGCACATCGGAGACACAAAAAGACTCTAATTTAAGTTTAATGATGGAATAACTTAACATGAACTATAATTTGGAAGCAATTAAAGATCGTGATCTTTCATATTAATTATATAGTAATAGGAGATCATCTAGTCAGTACAAGCATAAATTATTAATTAAAATATTAATTTAAATAAAAGAAAATATAATGATTCTGAAATGTATAACATATATATTTAAGATTTATTAATTTGACAAAACATAAATAAATGCGTGTCATTATTTATTAATCATTGGCCTCATAAATTAATATATGACAGTTGGTCATAGAAAAATCACATTACATTTTGTTTATAAATTATGGGATTAGATTTAACAGATGACTTTGTTTATGGTTGCGGCTATGCCAATAATGTATAACTATAACAATGAATACAAGACTTAGCGCTATTAGGAAATATACTTTTGAAGTACCACTCCACCCCCAGAAGGAACAAAATAAGCATTTAACCGATTGGAGGATAATTATCATTTTAGGACAAAGCATTACATTTGTACAAGATATATTTATTAACATTCAATTAGAGTGACAGATGTGTGTGGGATAGCTGATGAATATATTTATAATAATGTCGCAAAGACGCGCATTTTAAATAATAGAAATAGATTTATTTAGCAAAATCACAACATTATGGCTTATGGATATTCATGGGGTATTATCTGGAAATATGACAGAATGGCGGTGTGTGCATGGCGGCAGATTTATGTGATCCAGTCATGGATCCTAGTAGATGCTTCATAGAAATCATTTTGAGAAAGATACCGATATAACTCTGCACACATTGGCAGGATCGGTTCATGAACTAAGAGCGGTCGGCTATGCATTTATTGGGCTGGTTTTTCCAGAGCAATCCCCATATAAAGCACGCATATACAACCAAGTAAGTCCCCAGGGGGGTTAAGAGCCTGGTTCTTGGATTTTGAGATAAATAATGGGGTTCGACTTTGCGATACCTCCGGATAAGAGAAGCAGGAATATATATAATATAAGGAGCATGCCTATATGCATGCAACGCTTGGGATAACAAAATATAGCTTTAAAGACTAATTAATTAATGCCCATACATTATGGAACATCCTGCGTAATGGTGTGATCTAATTGCTTAACAGACAGATTATTTAAATTAGTGAAATTATATAATTCTTAAGATATAAAGATTCCCCTTTCCCTTTACTTTATTTATAACTTCCCACACCGTTTAATAAGTACAAATTTCGGTTAATAAATGCCATTATTAAAATAAATATGTTTACATAAAAATGAGTGGGATGGTGGTAATGACTTGGATAATAAGTAAGTTTTATTTATATATAATACATTTACATTTATGATTAGTACATTATTATTTAAAAAGAGAAAAAAACATTTTTAGAAAAACAGATCAGCATCTGTTTTTCTACAACAACCTTATAAGATAATGACTGTGTTTTCCCAAACTCGCAAACATCTGCATAAGTAGAATAAGACGTATTTTTAATTAAGCTAAATTTTTAATCATCCCGCAAGTGGTGGGGAAGAAAATAAAAAGAAAAATCAATTACATGCTAGCGAGTTTGAGATATTATTGGCATATTTAAAACACAAACATATATAATATAAAAATGAAATAAAAGATTATTGCCGCATGAAAATAAAATAAAAACATATTAACTAGAAGGCTCAATGATAGAGTAGGTTAAGTTATATAGAGTTACGATTAACTAGGAATACATAAACTATAAACATTTTACATGAGATTTTATAGTAGAGCGTCAGGATTATTGTTATTATAGAAGGCTGAGTTTAAAAGAGTCATATAGCGGCTAGAATTCTTTCCTTATCATCGATAGTGGTGGTCCTTGATGCTTTTAGTGTCCATCAGAGTTAATATACTAGATCTAGGTTTTGGAATCATGAAAAACAGGTAGCATTTTATTTGTTTAATCTATAGTCATTGGAAAGTTCATAGGTACGGGATCTGGAGCTTTTATCATGGGAACGAGCATGTTGGAACAGAGGGGAAGGTGAAATTTCCCCTACTCACTGTACATTTAATTAAAACTTAAACCAGCGTGGATTAGGTTTACCATGGTTATTTTTGGTTATCTCCTCTTTTTTTGGATTTAAATCCAGCAACATTTATACCCTTTTCTTAATGATGTAGTAGAGCACTTAGCTGCTGGACTTAGGCAATTTGAGCACTTTAGCAGAGCTGAAATTGCTGACTGTATACCTTTTGTTTAGTAAATTTTTGGAAACAATGCAATCCTGTTACAAGTTTCTCGAACAATTGTTTTAAAATAAGTCTTATGATTTTAAAACAATCCGAAGTGGATAAAATTTCCACTAATGGATTTTTACTTTACTGTTACGAATTGTAACCTTTTTATTCTGACTAATAGGTTTTCCGGCTAATTGTTTTAATTGGGTTCGAGAAATTTCTTAAAAGAATTGCATCATTTTCTGGCTGCTAAGATCAAATATATAAATAATAAATTACATATATGAATTTTAATATATATTAATAATATAACTTTATTTATACGATTTATTAATAATCTCCCCTCACTGAAAATATACATCCATTACGCACGTATACGAATTAAAATAACATTAAATATTTGTTTATTAATAGTTTGCATTAAAATATCTATATATCTACATCAGTGACTTTAAATGGTTAAGCAAGAGGAAAAATATGTATTAGTAAATATGTATACGCGCATAAGGATGGGGTTTAAACATGGTTTGGTGGTAGGAGATTGTAAGTGGGCTGTGAAGCTCGATGTGAGCATCAGATCGACTGCTTCAATATGGATGCACAAAAGGTTTTTGATCAGACCAAACAACATTTTAAAATTATTATGGGAAATTTTTATGCTAGAATTGGTAAGCAATAGAAAGATGAAAATGCTATAAGTAAATTTGATTATGTTGATAGAAATGAGAGAGGAATAGACTTGAAAAACTTTATATTATTCTTTTTTTGAGAAAAATGGACATGGAAGCATCCAAATGAAAATACTGCAGAATTGGATTATATTTTGACTAATGCAAAATATATACTTTAAGATTGCAATGTTTTTAATAAATTCAACACAGGAAGTGATCATCAATTAATGAGATATATGATGTGTGTTAATGCAAAACTAGTGACAAAAATTATTAAAAACAATATTCACAATTTATATTCCTAATCTTCAAAAATATTCTAATGAATTTAAATTAGAACTTGCAAATCATTTTCAAATATTATCAGATTTTGAACATGATTCAGATTTGAATGAAATCAATAGGAAAATAACTTATATACTTTTAGAAACTGCAACAAAGAGAGCTGGTAGAAAAAAGTAGCAATTGACCTGTAAAATTTCTAGTGAGACTAGAGAATTTATGAAGAAAAGAAGGAATATTAAAATACATAAAAATGATTCATTAAAAGGATTGACTATGTCAAGTTTTGTAAAATATTGTGAAAAAAAATTGATGATATAAAAATATATAATTGTGATCTAGCAAGGACAAAGAATGAAAGTCTCAAAAATTATAAAACAAAACATTTTGGTATTGATACTGTAACGTTTTTCATATTTTGCTAGATTCTGGTTCTTTTACACACTATGAAGTGAAAGTTAATCAAGCTATGGAGAAAGAAATATCTCGTTCCTATTTCCAAAAACATAGCTATATTTCCTGATTAACTGAACTACTAATTATTGTGACCGGAATTGCCGATGAAGTTAGTTTTAATTTATAAGAAGGCGCCATCACATCACATCATCACATCACTTCCTTGTATCCCATAATTTTGATACAAGTAACTAAAAAGATCGGGGTTATAAGGTCCCGTAACTTTATTTATTTTTTTTAGAGAACATTATTATCAGAGCTTAGTCAATAACTATTAAATAGAATGGCAAAGGTAATTTCTTTAATTAAATATTAATTAACTAATATTCACAACATCTAATATTCAAATTAAGGGCATACAAGGAGAGTGCTAAATTAATACTAAATATTTTATTAAAATCTATTTATAATAATTATGCAAGAATTAGTAAAGAAAAAATTGGAAAAGAAAACATACACTAATCCAAATATTATTAATCAGATGACAGTTCTTGTTCCATTTAAATTCTTTTAGGTAGTTCCTTTATGCATTGAAAATTAGTCACTATTGGTATGATCATTCATAGTTAATGTTAATTGGCCACTAATTAAAATCACAAATTGGGAGTAAATAATCTTAACTTAATGGTAAGTTTGTATAGATTCGTGGGATCCTGAGCTCATTGAAATTTAATTGATCTCTCCTGCTGGCATCTTCGCTTTTCTGGTCTGTTCTATAGATAGAACAAGAAGCATAGTTGCGATGACCTCTCTGTTACAAAAGACTGTTTACAAGGCTTTTTTCCCATTCTTGCGTGGAGACTTCATTCAGCAAGTGAGGATTGTCCCTGTGCAGATGCATTTCACTGCAACAGGTTACTCATGAAAACCTCCAACTCTAAAAACACATAACCAGAAGATAAATGAAAAGACCCAGATCGAATTTGTCCTCTTCTTTTTATACCTTGATCCAGTTTTGAAACTTCTGCACATTTTATTATATCATGATGTTTAGGTTTATAATCTTATATATATATTTTTCTGGTACAAAGTTCTTTTTTTAGTAAATTATTTCCGCCATCTTTAATCAATATCCTAAAGGTATTCTTGATCATGATCTTTGTACTTTTGGAATTCTTTTTGTTTATTTGGATTAGTAATCTGCATGTCTTTCTTTTATTCTTTCCAATTTCAACTTTTATTAAACTACGGATAAATAATTTGCACCAAAAAAAAAAAATCACTCTCATTGTAGGGTTTTTTTAAAAAAAAAAATTACGCTCACTAAAAAAAAAATCAAAGTTGCTTCTTTTAATAAGATCTTTAAATTTACTTTTAAATATTTTAAATGCCAATATATTTGGACCATCTATTTGTAGACAGTACCGTACAAAACTTATTTCCGCAATTAGAAAAAAAGATGGAACTATTACTAAAAAGAGAGATGACATCATGAAATATGTGTTTTATCAAGAATTATGTAGTAATAAAGAACAAGGAAATAGACCTTCTACAATTATTATATGTTCTGAATTTCTCAGGATTTTAAATGAAGAAGTGAGACATGAAGCAGGAAGAAACTAGGTAATGATGGAATTGTAATCACTATCTTAAAAGAAGCAAGGGAAGTAGAAAAAATTTTGACAAAATTATATACATAACAAATGTCTAAATGATAAAGATGTACCAGTGATTGGAAGAATGCAGTATTAATATTTATTTAAAAAAGATGATAAAGAAGATATTAGAAATTATAGACTATTTATCAGTCTTTTATCAATTTCATATAAAATTTTTATCATGATAAATCTGGATTTAAAAGTGATTTTAGTGTAGTGGATCATATCCAAGTATTGAGAGAAATTATAGAAAGGACTAATGAATATGAGTTGCCATTATACTTTGGATTTGTAGATTATGAAAAGCATTTGATTCTGTTAGTATTTTTTTAATAATTATAAAGTGTTGGATCATCAAACTATATTTCCAGAATATTGTCATATTCTGAAGAATATCAAAATGCAACAGCTACAGTTAAATCACATAATACTAAAAAGATTAACATTGAGAAGGGTGTATGACAAGGTAATTCTATGTCTCCAAAACTTTTAAAAGCATTATTGTGAGAAGTATTTTATGGATTAAAATGGGAAGATAAAAAATAAAAGTAAATGAAGATTATTTAAGTCATCTAGCTTCAGCAAATAGTGCAAGAGTTATCAGATGAAAGTAAGAGAGTAGGATTAAAGGTAAACAATTAAAAGACAACTAATATTCAATAAATTTTCTCAAAAAATGAAAATAAAAATTGATAATAGTGAGTTAGAAGAAGTTACCAACTATAAATACCTTAATCAGATTATTGTTACAGATGGAAACAATGGATGAAATTAATCAGAATTAAAGCTGGTTGTAGTGCTATTGATAAAAAAAACTTAATATTAAAAGGAAATATAGCTATGTGTTTGAAAAGGAAGTTTTTGGTAAATACATTTTACCATTTCTCACTTATGGATCTGAGACTTGGACAATTAACAGAAGATGGAGACTTCCAGATCCCTTAAAGAAATGTGGAGAGATGCATGTTAGATGTAACAAGAATAGATTGAAAATGAACTACATGGGCGAGAGAACAACAGGTGTTGCTGACATCATTGAAACAATTAAGACTGAATGAAGTTGGACTGGACATAATGCTAGAAGAGATGATAATAGATGGACAGTTGTAAACTTAAACCAGATTCCAAGAGATTATAAAAAACCTAGAAAGAGACCATGTATATACATAAATGGATGAAATAAGAACGTGTGGGAATGATGTGGAGAAGCTAGAGATCAGATAAGATGGATTGAACTTGGAGAGACCTTCATCCTGCAATGAATTGATAATGATTGAAAATGATGATCATCCATAAATTTTAGTATTTGTATTGTAATTTGGAATCAAATGTTACATAAGGGATGACTATTGTATTTGGATAACATTTTTCTGTATCATGGCTTTTATTAATATGATATATGAATTATTATTATAACGGTCAAGTTTGTGCATTCACGTAACAGAATCATGTGTCCAGCCAAAGAGACCAAAACTGACCAGTACAAGATAGTGAGATCTCGATTGATCAGGCTTCAACTCATTCACCCGTGCTCTAAGACTCAATACCCTATGGATGACGCGCTTGAGAGTACATGCTCACATAATCTTTCTTCACAGCCAGCATAAGTCAGGGAGAAACATGACATTCAGGGTTAAATTTACCACATATATTATATAAATAACTGAGATCTTATTATTAATGAATAGATTTTTAAA
The DNA here is from genome assembly GCA_028023455.1 of Epiperipatus broadwayi. Classification (NCBI taxonomy): domain Eukaryota; kingdom Metazoa; phylum Onychophora; class Udeonychophora; order Euonychophora; family Peripatidae; genus Epiperipatus; species Epiperipatus broadwayi. The sequence goes on along the minus strand of JAQFVV010012633.1, from coordinate 1,468,986 downwards.
TACATATTTTATAAATAACTAGGATTGAATTGGATTAAATGAATAACGAGACAGAGAATGAAACGAATTAATTTAACTATATATTTATTTATACTTGATAAATAAAAAATGACAAAATATATATATAATATTAGCATATTAAATGCACGCAGGCATTATACTAAATGAGAGGATGGCTAAAGTACTCTCTTACAGATCAATTACGGAGGTGTTTATATAATTAATTAATAAAGTATTACATTAGATGAGAGTTAACTTGCTCTCATATTACGGGTCAATTACAGAAACATGTATAAAAAAATCACTACGTTATGTCTATAACATTATGCCAATTCCTATCTTTAGAATTGTGACTGTAATTTTATAAGTGATTCTACTAGATCTTGATTAACAATTAATTATGTATTTTATTACTAACGACATATTATATCTAAAGGATGAGCATATAAACCAGCTTAAGCAACTTAGATTTGAACTTGGCTTTCAAGAATTAGTTTCAGTCTAATGCTGAATATCATATTATGAGGAGGTAGAGTTGGCTGCTCTAGATTTGCCAATGTGCTATTGCACAGGCAAATAATAATAAAAGTCACTCTGCGGATGGATTGGTGAATCAAGGGTTCTTGCGAGAAACGCTGGTACCCTGTGTACCATTTGTTTATATATGGTACAAATATATTGGCATTTGGTAAGATATTTAAAAGCTAAAAAAAAGGTAAATTTAAAGATCTTTTAAAAGATGCATTAAAAATTTTTTCTTTAGTTAGTATAATTTTTTAAAAAGCATAATGAAAGTTGATTTTGTTGTTTTGAATTATTACTTTAGTTAAAAATAAAAGTTAAAATTGGGGGGAATAAAAGACATGCAGATTACTAATCCAAATAAACTAAAAGAGAATTCCACACACATATTACAATCAAAGTTTTAAAGCTAATTAAAGATGGCAGAAAGAATTTATATAAAAAAAACTTTGTAGTTGGAAAATACAAAATAAATGTACAAGATTATCGACTTATATTTTATGATAAAACAGAGATAAAAATATGCGCAGAAGTCTGAAAACCGGACCTTGAGTATAAAAATACCAGGCAATCAGGGTCTTGTCTGTTTTTTTTTTCTGCTGGTGTTGGATCTTTCGAGATCCAGGACCATTCTATGCTGAAATAATTCGTCATGCAATAGTAGACTGAAGCTTTTGCTGGCATTGTTCATTTATGAGGATGTCAACCCCAGAAAAACTTTCGTGAGTAGCTTTAGGACGGACAAAACAAGATAAAACCAATGGCCACAAGCTCATTCTACCTAAAAGTGAATTAGTTGATAAGATGCACACTTCAAAGAGATGTTAGTAGAAAACAGAAGCAGGAGCTCATTCAATGTTTTAGAACCTAAATATAAAAAAAGATTGTTTAAACTTTATACCAACTGAATGCAGAATTTATATTTTTCTGATTTTCTCGTATATGAGACAGCACATTTAGTAAATTAATGTTAATGAAAAATAGTTTTTATCTTACAATAGACAATGTGAATAATATTCTGATTGCAGTATTAGCAGATTGTACAATTTGATGGATATTACTGAACTATGACAGATTCTATTCAGAAAATATCAAATCTATGAAGATCTTATAATAAATTTTGTAAAAATTCTCAAATATGCTTACTACATTTGATTTTCCCTTAAGATTCTGCTTTTATCCACTGTGTGGAGATACTGAAGCCATACTGGAATAACTAATCTATAAATTGAACATTTTTGGGAAAAATTCAATCCTCATAAAAATATATTAGTGCAAATTAATTGTAAATTATCTTTTTATTTTTTGGTAAATCTTTTTATTAATTGAAAACTACATATTTCTTTCTTTTCTTTTTTTTACTTTTTTATTTATTTTTAAAATTTTTTCATTTGTCTTTCAAAGCAGATAAAAAATAAGATCATCTGTAAATGTCGAGTTTTATTAAAAATATTAATAAAGGACAAACCCATTGTGAATTAATTTATATATTTATTTCATTAAAGAAAATATGTTATTTAATCAATACATTGTACAATTAGACAATGAACTAATAGTAACAAAAAAAAAGATAAAATGAAAATTAATTATATTTTTGTTATTTTAATTACTGGTGATAAACAGAGTGAATGTTCTAAAGAAAAGTTAGAAAGAGGTTCTAGTTCACTGCTATTTTTTTTTCTGGGTCAGTATATGTAATCCAGATGTGACTGAGAGTGTGTAGCTGTTATATTCTTTAGAATTTCGCTTCATTATATGAACATTCACTCAGCTTGGGTATTTACTCCAGTCCCAAGATTAGCATAATGCTTTTGATGGTCTATTTTCTAAATATTGTTATGAGTATATGTACCATTTTTCATTGCTGAATTACATGCGCAAAAACCAAATATTTTATTATTGTGTAATTACAAACATATATTTATTTTTAGATTACTTTAAAAATTTTAAAAAAAAAAAAAACTATTTCAAGTTATAAGAAATTTTTTTATTTTTCAAATATAAATTAAAACACAATTTTTGCAAACTATTTTTATTTTTAGATTATTTTATAAAAAATTATACTAATTTATTTAAATGCAGATAAATGTTATAAAAGTACAAATCTATCTTCCTCTTTTTATGTATTATTTTTAGATTACTTTATAAAAATCTAGGTTCCACTATTTATATCTTTAAATAGGCCTCAATGTAAAGAAGTGCACTGAATTAACAATTTATCAACTAGTTTTTCCAGTATGGTTTCAATAGCTCCACTGATATTTTAAAGCAGAAATTGAAAGGAGTATGCCTATTCTATTGGTATCATATCAAAATATTTAAAAAATATATTTTACTGCTATAATCATAATGATGATTGGTTATGACTTCAATCCAATTGTTTTCATTTTTGTTGATATCAGCTTATAATCACTTAAAAGACTTTGATCATAAAAGATAGCACATCTGTGCTGCCATAATTTCCAGCCAATGACTTTTTAATTATTTTTTTTCTAGGCCTGATAGCATCTAATATTAGTTGTTAGCTGAAGGTAAAAGTCTTGGGTTACCATAAGCATTGATTATAAAGAAAAATTTAATTGTAATATTTTGCGATCTTTATTACTGAGATCAATTTTTATCTTTCTATCATTGATATGAATTTATTTTTTTTTTTTTGTATTATTAGATATAAAAAATAAATTTATGGAATTATAACCATCACATATTAGCAATTTTAAGTTTTACAAGTTGTAAATAAACTAAAACATTTTAAAGCTATAACAACAAATTGAAAATTAAATTAAATGGCTAAGCGCTTTCAAGAAGCCATTTAATTTAATTTTCAATTTGTTGTTATAGCTTTACGTTGGAAGTGTGAAAACACGATTTAATATTATGCTATTGGACAAACGTAAAGTATAAATATACAGGTTATTACTTAAAACATTTTAAAGTAACTTTTGTGACTTTATTATTTAGCAATCTCCACTTCAGAATCAAACTTTGAATCAGCATTGAGAAAATGTATGAATAATAGATAACAATATAGCCAGTTTAAATAAATGATAGGGATGAATTATTTGCAGAGAAATTTTGATAATGGTTTTTGATTTGAGATTGTTAAAAGTAGGTTTTTCAATGATATTTTTTTTATTAATACTTACTGGGGAATATCAGGGGTGTCCATTGTCATCCTTTTTTATTTATTTGTTTCTAAGAAAATTACAAATTGTGATTGAAAGATTAGCTTAAAAAAGGGAATTAACATAATAGGAACTAAGAGAATACATAATATAGCAGCCTCTCACTTTTATGGATATTGTGGCTTTTTTTTTCTTGTACAATAATTTAAAAAATAAAAAATTGAAAGTCAAGATTGAAAAGATCAGAATGTAAGTGGGGATTTCCGTAGTAGGATCCAGGAAAATAAGTAACACAGCAGCTCCCTTTTAGAAGTGGATGAAATGATATTTTTTTTGCAAACACAAACTTATTTGATAACACACAAGTATGTTAAAAATAGAAATACAAAAATTAATTATGTTGAAGAAAAGTTTAAGAAGTTAATAAACTAATGAGAAGGATAAGACTGCAGAATCAAAAATGAGAAATTTTGTAGAGTAGAGAAGAAATAGTTTAGTTTTGTAGTTGTTAATTGAAAAGAAGAATGGGGAAAAAAATTGAATTGCTAGTTGTTCAGGTCATATAACATTTAAGCATTGGAAGTGATGGATTGAATTTATGCTGATCGCAAGCAGTGAAAGAATTATGAATGTTGAGAATTAGAATTGAGATAGGAAGTAAAAAAAAAAATAGAATGATGATGAAAAATTTGTTTTTTATATAAAAAATTTGAGATATCTGAAAGATTTCAAAAGATGTGAATGTCCCTATTTGTATTGATCAGGGGACTCAGAAATTCAAGTTTACTTTTTTTTGGACAGTTGCAATATATGAATGAAAATAGATTTGTGGAGAGTCATGAATCTAGATATGTTTACAATGTGTAAAATTAGTAGAGAATTTATTTCCATATATATATGTAATAGTATTATAAATTGATATCTGTATTTCTTCAAAGCAAAATACGGAATCTTATAATTAAATATTAGTAAATACAATAATCAAAAATTTTGAAAAGTGTAAAAATTATTGTCACTTAGGAGCACTTTCAACCATTTTTGTAGTCTTTGTCAACTAATACTTTGAAAGGTTAACCTCATAATTCCATGATCTTAACATTTGCTGCCTGCCTATTGATTAAATACTACTTGTATTTATATATTAGCATAGCTAGCTTTTTTTATTTTTATTTTATTATTTCTTTCAATTTGCAATAATTTTACATTATTTTAATTGAAATTAAAACCATATATACATGATTTATTATCGGTGTAAAAAATGGAAGCTGATACATTATTATTACCTTTGCAAATTTGTTTCATATTTTGAACCCTTTTTAATAAAAGCAACCGCTTTTTAGTTCTTTTCTCCAATGTACATCTCGATTCCCCTATATATCCACTACCACAACTACATATCCATTTATAAATGATGCAATTTTTATTTATAAAGGAGGTTTTATCTTTAGAGTTATTTGTTAATTTATTTAATGTAGGAGGTGCATAAAATGCAATGCTACATATACCTTTATAAATTTTCTTTATGAAATTTATTTGTTAATTCGAAATATATGATATTGATATCCAAATTTTTTTTTAGTAGTAGAAGAATCAACCTTATTAATATTTTTATATTTCGTATTAAAAATTTTAATAGTATTATAAATATGATTATAATTATAGCCAACATTTAACAAATCATTAGAATAAATTTTAATATTTTTGCCGTTATCTGATGAATATTTACAAAAATTGTCTTTAATTGTGTTTGGCTTGCCGCAAATAAAAACATCATCGACATAACATTCCTTTTTCAAAATACTTTCCGCATATGTAGAAATTACAAAATTACATATTTGGGCAACTATAGGCAGACCCATTGGCCAGCCATTACCCATTTTATAAAAATCCTTCTTAAAAACTGCATAAATATTTTTATCAATAAAACTTAATGTTTCGACTATAAATTTTATTATTGTTACATTAACATTTTTTAAATTTAATGCATTAGAAATAATTTCAATAGACACCATTCGATCAATTGAACCATACATTTCACTTATGTCTAAAGTACATATTACATCATTAACATCAATGATAACATCACAGATTTTACTAACAAATCAAATGATGAGTATATTGTATATTTACCAAAACTAAGAATTTTTTGTAGCATTTTCTCAAATAACTGATATGCATTTACTAATATTTAATTATAAGATTCCATATATATTATATATATATAAGAAATAGATTAGTTGTGTACAAAATATAGTCCAGGCTAATAGTTATGAGGGTAGGAAAAAAGATAGATAAGTTAATCGGAGATAAAGAATTAAGAGTTAGGGTAAATGAATATGAAAAAAAAGAAAACTATAATTATAACATTAAAGGGAATTTGTTACTTAATATAAGTTCAAGAGCTTTGAATATCAAGAAAAAGAAGGGGAAATTTGATAAAAATGTAAATTGTAGATATGGAGAAATAATGTAGTACATTTATTTTTAGAATACAAAATATTGAAAAAGTTGCATAGAAAAGAAATGGGAGACATTGCAACTAAAGTGAAATAATAAGAGTGAAAAAAAAAGGAATGTATTAATGCTGCAATGATTTAATAATAGATTGGGAAGGAGTAATGGATGGAAAATTATACTTGGATTTATAATTTTGTGAAATTAATGCAATTCTTAATAAAGATGAAAAAAATTATGAAAATTTCAATTTTTTAACAACCGATTCATTGGATAGACTAGTTGTTAGCTTATCAAAATATTTCTGGCAGATTCTTTAAAGTAGAAAATAAAAAATAAACAAAATTTTGGTTGACAAACTTTTGATTTACTCCTGTAAATAAATTACTGTATTATGAATCTCTAGAACCTAACATGATCACTATTTCCTATGCTTACACAAGCAGCTAAAACAAGTGAATGAGGTTGGATTGAAAACTCTTGTTGTGTTTTTATTTTGGACTTGCAATTTTATAATCAATTAAATAGATGAAAGGTGGCTACTGAAGGGTTGCATTAGATCCTATGATCTAAGTGCAGTGCTCTCAGATCCAAGGGTCTTCACTGATGTAATCCATAAGCTAGAAACTAGTCTGGGGATATTGGATGAGTAGGCACTGGATAGGGGTTAGATGATACTACTGTACAGAGAATTTGCTAATGTTTTATTATGAATATCACTAGCAAGTCATACAAATATAAACAAATGATCAATTTCAAGATCTGAAATTCATAATTTAGCTGAGAAGATTAAGATATTCATTGATTCAATGTTCTACATAACATTGAATAATATTCTCAAAAAAATTCAAAATTTTATATTAAAGTATGTTTTGTGAAACCTCCATTAGAACTGTAGCTGATTTAATTTATAATCAGCTGCAGCTCTTTAAAATTTGAATATTTCCAAATTACCTTATCTGAGGAGAGATGCAATTATATTTCCAAAATCCTTTAAAGAGTATGCATGTAAATGCATTTGAGTTTGAATACTATTGAATGAAATTAGTCATTTTAATATAAGGTCTGTCAAGATGGAAATTTTTAGTATTCATGATTTACATTTAACACATTATTAGTGCATATAGAATAATCATTCAAAATGTTGTAAATATGAGTAATTTTTGTTATGATTGTTTTACATGCAAAATTGAATTTCCCTTATAATTTAATTTTTTTTTTTAAAAAAAAAGGTATAAAATGTGTAAATATTTCTGCTTTTTTTTTTTTTTTTTAGATATTATGTTTAAAGATCAAGATTTATTAACAAGTATTAATTACACAATGGTAAATCATGACAAAGGTAAAAATAAATCTGTCTCAAATGACAGCTCATATAAAGGATCACGCCAAACAAAAATTCCTAGTCCTGTAGGATCTAGCCAGGATGAATATTCTCATCACTCTTCCTCTTCTGATTCTAGTTCAGATACTACATCTGAACAACCGATATTTGATACTGAATCTGAAAGCTTACAATCTGTTACCAATTTATTGAATCATTGGCATTCTGATTCCCAACCAGAGTCTGATGTCAAACCACGAAAAGCCCAAAAAACATCAATTAGAGATTTTCCCACTTGCTCCCCCATAAATAATGACCAAGTGTTTAATGCAGACTCTGCAGCAAGTAGTTCTTATTTTGCATTTAAACAGTTTGGTAAAAGTAACCAGTCATTTGGTGACTCAAATGAAAGAATAAATAGTAATGGAGTTACTTCTTCTCCAAGGTAATATACTTCTAACATATTTGAATAATTATGATTGAATGTCTGAGAGTATGTATGTGTGGATATATATATAGAATATTGTCTATTAATGATAATTAAGTCATCTTAATTTTTAGGTCATTATATTATTTCTGTCATTGAATTGCATTTTAAATTTTATGAATTAAATATACTGTATAATTTTATTTCTCCATATTCAAACTGACAATATATATACAGAAAAAATATATTTTAATCATTATACATATCTGGGATATTTAATAAAAGGAATAAAGCATACAATTAATTAATTCATATTAAAGTTAGCATTTTAAGAACAAACTTTATAATAAAATTTAAATTAAGTTCTGATATATCTGCATTAACCACACATTAAGGAGATAATACAGCACTAATCATACCTTTCAAGTAACAGACAGATTCAGAACATAGCATAATAAATGTAAATACTAAGACGAAGTTTAAAATGTTTTTATATATCTGAATAACATAAAGAATAGAAAAAATATTAGTCATTATTTTAAGGAAAAAATCAAAAATATGAACCAAAGAAATAGAGTTAGAGTCAAAAGTCAAAAATCTTAATTATGTTTTTTTAAGGAAGTTATTATTGAAGTTATAACAGAGGAAGACAAGATGAGGAAAAATAGGATATTAGAAACATTGAAACTGATGTAGTAAAAGCAAATGTTGAGATGCAAAAGAGACAGTTCACATATTTCAGAATAGAATTAAAGAGCAAAAAGGATAGATAAAATAGTATATAGAAATAATGAAAAATTTAATGATTTATAATAATTAAAAAAGCAAGTCATATATAACGTGACATTACTTTTTATGAGCTTGTAGTTACAAAAATGCACATAGAGAGCGTACCAATAGCTCAAACAAGCTCGTAATTAACAAGTGCGGTTATGAGAAATATTTAAAATCTCTATCCAGAACACTCTTATCTCCAGACCATGGTTTCGAGCTTATGGCCTACGTCAGTGGAGAGCTAGAATATTCGGACACTAAACCTAAAATATCAACTCAAAAAAACAGCACTTATTTCAAACTACTATATTCTAATAGCCTCAGCATAGCCAAAGCCTTAAATTTAAAATTATAATAATTAAAAAAGCAAGTCATATATAACGTGACGTTACTTTTAATGAGCTTGGAGTTACAAAAATGCACATAAAGAGCATTTTTGTAACTACAAGCCCATTAAAAGTAATGTCACGTTATATATGACTTGCTTTTTTAATTATTATAATTTTACCTTTAAGGCTTTGGCTATGCTGAGGCTATTAGAATATGGTAGATCTGAATTTATTTCAGTCCCATATAGCTATTTAAGTTAGATAGCTGGATTTAAAGACATTTTCATGTCCGAAAAATTCAGAGTTTCTTCTTAAATATACGTTTGAAATAAGTGCTGGTTTTTTGAGTTGATATTTTAGCTCTAGTGTCCGAATATTCTAGCTCTCCACTGACGTGGGCCATAAGCTTGAAACCATGGTCTGGAGATAAGAGTGTTCTGGATAGAGATTTTAAATATTTCTCATAACCGCACTTGTTAATTACGAGCTTGTTTGAGCTATTGGTACGCTCTCTATGTGCATTTTTGTAACTACAAGTTCATTAAAAGTAATGTCACGTTATATATGACTTGCTTTTTTAATTATTATAATTTTACCTTTAAGGCTTTGGCTATGCTGAGGCTATTAGAATATGGTAGATCTGAATTTATTTCAATCCCATATAGCTATTTAAGTTAGATAGCTGGATTTAAAGACATTTTCATGTCCGAAAAATTCAGAGTTTCTTCTTAAATATACGTTTGAAATAAGTGCTGGTTTTTTGAGTTGATATTTTAGGTCTAGTGTCCAAATATTCTAGCTCTCCACTGACGTGGGCCATAAGCTCGAAACCGTGGTCTGGAGATAAGAGTGTTCTGGATAGAGATTTTAAATATTTCTCATAACCGCACTTGTTAATCACGAGCTTGTTTGAGCTATTGGTACGCTCTCTATGTGCATTAATGATTTATAACCAGAAAAATATATAAGGTGATAAGAAACCATAATAAGAAATGGCAGCCAAAAAGACAAACATTGACTATTGGCCGCATATAGCATTTTAAATTATATAAAACAGATTTCATAAGTAATATATATTATTTCTATAATCTTAAGACTATGCGCCTAAAATGCGACAATAGGGACCTCTACAAATCTTAACACAAGATTAACGACTGTGATATACTAATTAAAGCCTGACATGAGATACTACCCAGAACAATGGATACATTTATGTCAAATAATTAATTGCTTAGAACAAACAACAATAATAATCGTTGGAGTATTCGTTGTTTCTAATATACGTGCTCGTGTGACATAATATATATGTATATGGAATTATTAACTTGAAAGTTTACGTGGGAATTATCTGCTAGTAGTATTAAATAATTGTGAAGTAGAGCGAACATTAATTAGTATAGAGCCAGTTGGACGTTTTAAAGGTTGGCAATAAATACTGATTAACCTCGGCGGTTAAACAAACTACGACTTTAAAAAACAAGAGTGGGATCTTATCTTAGACCTAATTTCTAAATATATAGGTGAATCTAAAGCATTTTGATTTGAGAGCATGAAGCTATTAACTACTTCACTGATTAAGTCCACAATTTCTATACAAACTAACATACGCGAAATCTTTGGATTTACAATGAGTCGGTATGAAGTTCTTATAATTAGAAATTTTTTAAAAACAATTTAAAGTTGTAATTAATAATTTGTAAAGCGCTTACTCATTATGTAAGTAATTTATATTAACTGTATTTTTATATTGGACTATTTCCATCATCTAATATGTGTGTTGAATGTCTTTAGAAAAGTTTAATTTTATTTAAATATTCCAAATGCATTCAACTGTTAGTAATATCACAGCAATCAGGTTAGTATACGCACAACGTTTCGAGAGGCAGGATGGCTCAGTTGGTTAGAGCGTTACCTAAAAATTCAATAATCAAGAATCTAAGGACCCAGGTTCGAATCCCATGCTAGTACTGTCACTGGTCAGGCCAGCAACACCTGAAGAAGAGGGGAGAGAAATACCTCTCAAAACGTTGTGCATATACTAACCTGTTTGCTGTGATATTACTAACATTTAGTGCATATACTAACCTGTTTGCTGTGATATTCCTAACAGTTATTTGCTGTGGTATTACTAACAGTTGGTGCATATACTAACCTGTTTGCTGTGATATTACTAACAGTTGAATGCATTTGGAATATTTAAATAAAATTAAACTTTTCTAAAGACATTCAATACACATATTAGATGATGGAAATAGCCCAATATAAAAATAGTTAGAATACCATCATCACAAACCTTCAGAAAAACACTAATTTATATTAAGGCTATAACCTTAAGTCTATGCGCCTATATATTTAGAAATTAGGTCTAAGGTAAGACGCCGCTCTTGTGTTTTAAAGTCGTTAATCTTGTGTTTAGATTTGTAGAGGTCCCTATTGTCGCATTTTAAGCTCATAGTCTTAAAGTTATAGTCTTAATATATATTATTTACGTTATGAGTACGTGCTTTACAAATTATTAATTAAAACAGATTTCATAATGAAGACAATATTTTACTAAAGGAAACAGTGAATATTGAAGGAAAATAAATGAAAAAATGTTCGGGAAATTATAAAATATAGTAAATTTATAACCTGTGTAATATTTTATTGAAAGAAAGATACACTAAGTTATTGTTATTGCCAGTCTATAAAAAGGGAGCAAGATAGAATGTGAAATGTGGAAAATCATTACACTGATATATATTTTAAGCAAAATCTAATGAATATATTAAGTGAAAGATTAAAAATTTGACTATAGGAATGCTCTTGAATATGCTGGGTTTGAAAATAATTGAAGTACCACATATATTATAATTCCATCTCATTGTAGACAAAAGCAAGAAAGAAAAAAGAAAAATTATATATCTGAGCTCTATTGATTTTCAAAAAAGTTTTGTTAGGATTAATTTGTGATATTCATTTTTGTGGTTTCAGTCACTCATTATCAGAACAAATAGAATTGAAAAATAAGAAATTAATAAAAATAAATTGTCTACATTTTAAATTTTTTGTTTACAATGTATATATATGTACCACACATGCGTATATATATGGATGTTTAAAAAATACTTATAATAAAGTTCATTGTTATCTCAAATTGAAAGTATTCATGACATGCTTTAGAAACAAATTTGGAAATAGTATAGTTAATAAACTAGCAATGGAAGAATATATATAATTCAAGTCATGAAATTGTAATCTTATTTAAAATTTGGAAAAGACAAAAAAAAAACAAAACAGAATGATCTAGATGATCTATGTATCCAAGAATATTTACCTTGATAAAGTCCATATTATTATTGAAAAATGGACGAAACGTTGGATATTTATATTTTATTTATGTAGTTTATATAATGTATATCAATAAATTTTTTGAAAAGAAAGTCTCTCCGATATATTTATGTGAAGTTTTTGACTTTATCGTAAAAGAATAAAAGATATATATATATAAAAAAAATGCCCAAAAGAATATGTAGACATGGAAAATCAATAACTTAAAATATGCAGATAATATAATTATCATTGAAGAAAATAAACATTGAAAATATTTGATGTTAAACAAGAAAACAAATTTGCCTAAACATGACCAAAATAAAACAATGTTACTTGAACTTAAATGGGTAGAGGAGAAATTTTTATATAGTGCGGAAGTAAAATCATACTAGTAATGCAGATTGCCAAAAAGAAATAATCACAGCAGGAACATGTTAAATTCTGAATGGAATTTTAAAAAACAAAGATAGCAAATTACAAACTAAATTTGTTGTACTAATCACATGTAAATTTATTTGTAAAATGTCAAACTAAACTAATCAATAAAATAAACAAATTATACTCATTCAAAATTTAAAAAACTAGCCAAAAATTAAAATTTATCACTGGTTTCAATGCCAAAGCAGATTTCTCAAGTGCAAAATATCGTAAACACAAAACAAATATATATATTAAATTAATTTTCCATAATTATGAATTACATTCCAGTTATCTTTAATATGAAAAGAACTTTTAAATTAATCAATAGTTTCAGAATCATAAATTTTCAATAATAGATTTTTTAACTCTTCTTTTTATCTCATTCTTTTGTAAGAAAGCATACCTAATCTAATAATCAGTATTTCTTTCATGGATCTGTAACACAGAAATAAGATATTTTAGTTTTGCATTAGAGCCATAGATTATGTTTTAGCAGGTTAAAATTGTCATCTTCTATGAAACAAATTTAAGAAAAGAAAGAATCTCTGTTAATGAAAATTTATGATTTTGAAATTATTAACTTATTTAACAATTCTTTTGATATTAAAATAATTGGAATGTGATTGAGAATTATAGGAAAACATTTACTTGTAATATATGGATATGAAACTTGAGTGATTACAAAATTTTATTATGAAGAATCTTAGCATTTAGCAGAACATTGTACAGAAAATTAATGAGAATTTTTCCTGATACAAAAATTTGAATCTGAGAGAAATGTTATTAAAGAATGTTATAAAGTGGAAGCTTCAATTGTATGTCATGTATATTACATGTATGATTAGAAACAAACAAACAAACAAACAAAAAAAAAAAGCTTAATTTTTGGATTTTCAGAAAGTAAAAACAAAAATAAAAGATTCCTTTAAAAAGTAAACAGATGATAAGAAATAATAGTGTGGAACTAACTATTTATTCAGTCTTATTAGCAGGCATCATCTTTATTAATATATGAATTCTTACAATTCAGTATTTGCCAGTAAATAAGTATCTCCCTATTTATATTTTTTTGTAGAATAATGTTCTCAAGATAATGTACACTAATTAGTTAAGTGTTAATGCACTAATGATTAAAATTATATTAGTGCAATATATTTTTATTTTATAATGTAACGGCCTGTATATGGGATGTTAGAATAATTTTTATTAAGGAGTTACAACATATTGACAAACTATTGTTAACAATGATCAAAAAATAAAGTTCTTAAATAAATAAATACTTAAATTGTTTTATTGTTCAAGAATTTTTAACAAATTTGAAATTATAGAAATGGGCACAATTCATGTACATTAAACCTCAGAATCTACTCTATCATGCAGGACACTTAAGCCTTTGATACCATTAGAGTAGATGCCATAACTACTTTTAAGCTCATTTATTTGTTTCTCCCTATTTAAGAATGAGTGAGTAACTTTGAGGTTGGTACTATAAAATAGAAAATCTGAATTAGGAATTTTAATCATTTACATTTATCACTTTTTTTGATGATAACATTTCTGTTTGCTTTCAGTCCTAAGCCTTCCATAATAAGTATTTTATAACATGATTTTTCATTACTATTTTTATAATTATTAAAATTACTATTTATTACAATGATTTTCATTAAATCGAAGGCATTCAATAGTATATTGATTATTAATAAGTGGTAGACAAATATAAAAAAAAAAGTGATATGCAATGATTTTGATTGTATAGTAGTGATATCTCTTATTATTTTAGAAGTCAAATTGTGAGCACCAAATAAATCACTGAATACTATATGACTCTGCAAATAGACTTTACTAATAGTGTCTTCAAATAGAAGCAAGTCAATTGACTAGAAAGCAGTTCGAGGAATTTAATTTCACTTCATGTAGTATCTTGATTTTTTTTTTATTGCCTATATTTTGATCTTTAAAGTAGAGAAAGAGAAATTGTATAACTTATCAGAAAACATTATATGTGATGCTTAAAAGCAAAAATATTATAATATTATTTTCTTTTTTTAAAAAAAAAAAGTTTAAGGGTTTTTTTTTGTTTACTTTGAACTAATTGTCTATTAATTTTTTAAGTAGTCCATCCGAACAAGTTTCTACTACAGCTACAAGAGGATCAACACGTTTAACTCATTTATCTCGCAAAAATATTAAGCAGCCATCATTAATTAATTCATATCCTTCTAAAGATAATGGCTTTGAATTATGCATATTAGCTCAACCTGAAGAACAACATCGAGCACGATATATGACAGAAGGTAGTAGAGGATCAGTTAAAGATAAAAATAATGATGGTTATCCTACTGTTAAGGTGACTTTATAATTCTAATTAATTCTTTGTTAATACAATATCTAAAATTGCACTTTAATTATGGTACTTGTTATGTATAGGCAAATGATAAACAGCCTTTAAATAGTCCACTAAAGAGTGCTTCTTCAACACTTTTTTAAATTGAAATGGTGGTGAAGATTTTTTTTTTTTTGCCAGACTATTTAAATGCTGAGTAACAGTTTACCTTTAGTTGATATTTTATTTCTGATGAACTATGGGCCAGCTATCTGGAAAAAAAAAAATCCAAAATTAGCTAAGAATCTGAAAAAAATTTCCAAATTTTATCTGAATTCAAATGATTCTTTTTAGCAGATGCACTAATTACTATTCTTAAAATGCTCTCATTTAGTTAGATATATACACACATTCTTAAATAATTGTAATGATTTCTAATGATCACATAAATGGATTTTAGGACTTACTAAATGTGTAAAACTAAGAACATAAATCTATTCATAAAGCAAACAAATACGAATACATTACTAAGATAATTTACAAGCTAGATCTTCAAAGAATCATTTAAATAAACTTGTAAATAACACTCATCTTTTTTTTATATCAAAAAGTTGAGTATTATTTAAAAGTGATTCTTTGGGGATCCAGCTTGTGAATTATTTAATAATGTAGCTGGACTTGTTTATTCTTTGAATAGGTTTACATTTATGTATATGGTGGTCAGAGCCAAATTATAGATAGTTAGAAAGATTAAATGAAGGAAAGGAACATGAAACAATTTTTGATGTGAATATAAATCTATACATTAATGTCTTGCAAAAAAAAAAATCAATGTACATTTATTTTTAATATGTAAAAGAGTTATCGTAGAATAATTTTGAAAATAAAAATTTCAATAGGATTATTTTGTTCAAACCCAAATGGAATATGAATTACGACAAACAAACACTTATATCAACATCCAATTAATAATATATATATATATAAACAAATGCTATAATGTATAATCTGTATAGACGCTTATGATAATGTTAAAAATTAAATATTAACATTAAAATACTTACATTTAATTTCCTGATGGCATTTACAAATAATAAGACTGATGAGATGGTTAATTTGTCCTAGATCTATTTTTAAAACCTTCGGAAATGAATCTTTACAGTTTCTGTATTGACTTGCTATGAGCAAAATATAAAAGTCCCACAACAGTTCTTTGCAAATCAGAAGCAGAAGAGCGATGCAATAAAACAGTGGAATCCTTGATCTGCTTTTCTATTTGTCACTTTTAAAATGTTATTTATTTCTTCGTTCTGTGTAATAAAGGCAACATGTGAGGGGTAAAGAAATGATTATTTAATTTTTTGTATGTTGTTAGAAAAGTTTCTCAGTAATACATCATCTGATCATCTACACCTCTCGATGGTGCTGTTGTTCTTGAAAAACAAATAATGTTATGTTTGTGGATGTCTGGGATTGTTTTATTGGAAAGAGGGAATTATATAGTAAAGATGGGTTGCATTTAGGAAAACAAGGAAGTGAAGTTTTAGGGAGTCTGATTTATTAAAGAATATTTGTTGGGAAACTTATAAAGGGGGATGGGATTTTAAATTGCACTGTTATCAAAAAGGAAAAGAATGGATGGAATGTAAGAAATAAGCAAAAGGAATTTAATTTAGATATAAATATAGATATGGAGAAGGAATGGTTTTGTAAAATTAATGGTAAGAGAGTTATTTATAAATGTAATGGAGAGGAAAGAATTAAAAGAATTTATAAAAGAGTAGTTAGGAAAGAAGAAATTGTTAAAATTGGGTTTTTGAATATGCAAGATGGTAGGAAACCAGAAAAGTGGATGGAATTAAATAAAACAATTGAAAATGAAGAGCTTGAGGTGTTAGCAGTAGTGGAAACACATCTAAGAGAAGAAGAAGAACCTATTTTGGAACAGTTGATATGGCAGGGTATAACTAGAAAAGAAAAAGAAAAAAGGGGTGGTGGTATAGGTGTTATATCAAAAAAATATTTAAGTATTGTTAAATGTCAAGAACATTTGTGGTTTGAAATAAGGTTGGGTGGACAAGAATGGATGGTGGCTATAGTTTATATAGCCACTGGAGATAGTCAAATTATAATGGAGTGGAACAGTAACATATATGAATGTCTAGTTAAGGATATACAAAGTTTTAAAGAAAAGTGAAAGAGAATAATGGTTATAGGGGATATGAATGGATATATTGAAGAAATTGATATTGTAGATAATGAAAATGGACAGCTTTTGAAGAAATTTTGTCAGAAAGTGAATTTGAGTATTGGAAATTTATTAAATATTTATGAGGGACAATACACATGGTCTAGAAATAATATATTTCACACAATAGATTATGTATTGGTAGAGAAAGAGGGAATGAATAAAATACAGAAAATTAAGGTGTTTGATAATGAAGAAAAAATATGCACTAGTGATCATAACTTCATTGTAATTGAAATCATTAGTAATGTGATGGAGAATAGAAATAAAAGTAGAAATAATAGTGAAAGATGTGGATGGAGAGTGAATGATAAGAATAAGTCGGAAGAGTATAAAATACAAGTTGAAGAAATCATGAAAGAGTTGGTTGGGGGTGAGTATAAGGACTGGTGTAAAGAAGTAGAAAAAGTGGCAAATAAAGTTTGAGGTGAGAATATTCAGAAGAATAAAAGTAATAAAAAAAATGAAAATTAGTAAAAGTATAAAAGAGAGGAAAGAAGTATGCAGAGAATATAAGTGTGCTATTAAGAATAAGGAAAGTGAAAAAAATATTAATGCTAAATGGGAAAAGTACTTAGAAAAGAAGAAGTTGGCTAAAATAAATAATTATAGAGAGTGAATGAAATTGAATAGTAAATTGTTGGAGGGTATTAATAAAAGTGGAAGAAATGGGAGTAAAAAATTTTGGAATTACATTAAAAGGAGAAATGTAGGGGAGAGAGAGATAGTATTACTAGATGATAAGGGAATAGAGTGTAGCTCTAGAGAAGATTTAGAGAGGATCTTAAATAAATATATAATGAATATAGAAAAGATGTTAGATGTGAAGGATAGAATGATAGAAAACATGAAAGCATATAGTAATGGGAATATTAGGTTTACAAAAAATGAACTGAATGAGGTAGAGAAGAAATTGAAAAGTGGAAACACAAGAGGTTTAGATGGATGGGCAGCAGAGATGGTAATGAATTTAGGATATAGGGCAAAATTAGTTATTATCCTGTTTTAATAAGATGGCACAGAATAGAGTTTTTCCCAGTAATTGGAGTAATACAAGAGTAAGATTAATTATTTAAAGGAAAGGGTAAGGATCATAGAAATTTAAATAATTATAGACTGATAGTGGTAACATCAGTTTTATATAAAGTTTTCTCATATATAGTGGCTAGAAGAGTTGTAAAATGGATGGAAGAGAATAATGTAGTGGGAGAAATGCAAGGAGGTTTTAGATTACATAGGCGTATAGGAGATAATTTATTTGTAGTTACATAACTTATGGATGTGAATAGAAATTTAGGTAAACAGTTATATATGAGTTTTATAGATATAGAGAAGGCATATGATAGAGTAAATAGAAATAGATTATGGGTAAATTTAGCAAATTTGGGAATAGATGAAGCTTTAGTGGATATTATTAAAAAAATATATGAAAATAATTATTATATATATCAATTAGGGAATATTGAATCAGTTAAAGTTAAAAATGGGGTGGGACTAAGGCAAGGATGGTAATGATGCATTATGTGTTAGTAAAGGGGTGGGACTAAGGCAAGGATGGTAATGATGCATTATGTGTTAGTAAAGGGGTATTAGATTATTTAGAAAAAGTTCAAAGGGAAGTAGGAGGACATGCATTGGATGCAGATATATGGACAGCAAGGGGGGCAATTCAAGGAGAAATGGGATGGTCAAGTTTTCATATGAGTGATGCAAAAAGTAAAATGAAAATGTTTGATAGATTGCAGTTTATGGATAATAAAAGAATAGCCAAAATAGTATTTAATTGGGTTATGAGTAAAGGGCAGGTAACAACATAGGTGAGAAAGGTAATGCGGAATGCAAAAGATTTGGATAAAGAATTTATATCAGTATATTTGTACAAAATATGGGATGATTGTGTTAAGAGGATTTAGTAAGAAATGGGATAAAAGAATAGATTTATTAATAAAGAATAGGGAGTTAGAGAGATGGAGAAATAGTATGGAGAGTAAAAAGTGTTTAAATATATATAGAAATAAACAGAATATTAGGTGTGAGTTAATATATGATAATAGTAAGGAAAATAGTTTGTTCGAACAGGATCTTTAGCTACGAGAGAATATATATGTAAATAGAAAAATGTGGGTGATTTATTTTGTAAATTATGTAAGGAAAGAATAGAAAATATTAGGCATTTGTTAATTGAATGTAAATGCTTGAAAACAGAAAGGGTACATATAATGAAGTTATGGAAGAATAAATATGAAAAAAGTGATTGTATAGAAAGTGTATTATTGGTTTTTATGCTGGATTTGGAAAAAGATAAGGAGGATTTAGATATAAAGGCTATAAAATTGGCAAAGATTATGTTGTGGAAATGGGGTGGAGCAGAATGTGGGTTAAATTTAGAGTGGGGAATGGAAAATAAAGTGGCTAACAGGTTTATCTGGGCA
Source organism: Epiperipatus broadwayi (assembly GCA_028023455.1). NCBI lineage: Eukaryota > Metazoa > Onychophora > Udeonychophora > Euonychophora > Peripatidae > Epiperipatus > Epiperipatus broadwayi. Next base: position 1,449,296 of record JAQFVV010012633.1, on the reverse strand, counting down.
TAATTGCTAAGATATTCTTGACTTCGTTTAACCAAGCCACAGTACATCACATCATCAATAAATAAATGTAACGTTAGCAGGCTTTTAAAAATATATTTCTTTAACGTTTTTTTTTTTGATTTGTTTTTTTTTTTTTAAATGTGTTTTTTATATATTTTTTTATGGATTTGTTTTGATAATGGGTTTATTAAATTTTTTTAAAAACACATATAACTTTTGGTTTTAAAACCTTCGTTTTTATTTTTTTTAAAAAAAAAACATAGTCTTTTTTTTTTTTAAAAAAAACCGTCTGACTTTTTGTCTTTTTAAAATATACAAAATTTATTTTTTATTTTTTTAAAAACAATTTTTTTTTATTTATTTACCGGGAGTTCAAAAATATTAACTTTTATTCATAAACAAATAGATAGAATATTTGGTCCTTTTTTGGATTTACACATTTTGACGGCATTGACGTGATCCTCATTTCATTTCTGAAATTTTACATCGTCATAATTTCATAATACAGTTCTTTTCTGTGGGAAAAATATTATTCTTATGAAGGAAAGACACCACGTTTGCATCTGTAGCAGGTTAATCAAAGAACTTGAATCCCTTGAATGTTATTCTGCCATTTCACTTTGTTTATCTTGCAAAGTTTTCGCAAATTGTATGACTTTCGCGTGAACTTTGCCGAATTGCGACTTACACTCCTCATTTATTAAATTGTGCCACCTAACAAGGAAATTAGGGACGTTCTCGAAATACTTATAATTTGTAATTACTCATTAAAATTACATTCCATTTAAAAGGAAAAAATGGCAACTGCATACTGATACACTTTTTCTGATTACAAATATACACTCATATGATACGCCGTTAATTATTCATTACTAATGTCTATATAAAATGTGTCAACATGTTGATAATGTTCACATGGTAGCGATGTTGTGGAAGTGTTAACTTCATCAGCAACAAGTATTTGAACAATTTACTCAGACTGTAAGATCTACGAACGGCTTTGTATAACAGCATATTTCTGTGCTTTGGCATAGAAACAGCACCATCGAGCGGTGTGGATGATCAGAAGATGTATTACCAGTTTTTTTCCACTACACAGAACTTGAACATACATTAAAACTAATAATTTTTCATTTCTGGGAATACATTTTTAAACAAAATAATCTTTTAAATACTTGGCAGATTTTTTGTCTTTGCCATATTTCCTCTGTTGTCTGCATTCTCATTCACTTTGTCATTTGCTATTGTTACCATATTATCTTCTATTGGCATTTTTGTTTGCCACTATTGCTTATTATTCAAATTGTTGCGAGTTTCTGGTTTCACACTCATATTTATCTGCTTTTGACATTGCAGACTGGCTACTATTGCCTCCTCTGGAGATTAAATTTTCCCAGCTTCCTGAACTTTTATATGTCTTTTATAAATCACACTATCTTCAATTTAAACTGCTAGCAAATTTTGAAATTAATTTAGTAATTTCCCCTTTCTTCCACATTTTACATAAACTATCTCTAACTCATACTTTATTCTCTATATTAAATGCTTTGCATTCGTCTTTTAAATTTATATATGAATATCTAGGAGTAAAAGTGTTAATTCTGTCCTTAATTTTCTTTTCATTAATAATTCAGCTAGAGATTTGCCGCTAGCTGCTGTTGATATGGAATGCTGGCATAATAATAGCTGTAAATTGTTTCTTTTATTTTAGCGGAAGTTTTTTTTTTCAATACAAGTTTCAATTGATTTACAGCATTTTCTGCCAAACCATTACTTTCTGGATGATATGGTGGTGAGCACATATGCTTAATGCCCTGCACTGCTAAATACTTGTTAAATTTGTCTGAAATAAAGGCAGAACCATTTTCTATAATCATTATTTCTAAGTAGCCATGTACTTAAATTTTTTTTATTAAGTTTATCAATTATTTAATTTACATCGATACTTTTTACGATGCTATTGTCCAGCACTGTCCAACAAGCTGATAGTGATCCACCGGTCGATCGCGAGGCCAATCTGGCAAGAGCTATCTGATAATGAGTGAAACAAATTAAGTCAAGATTTTTAAGTTTTTTTGTTATTTTAGTTTTGTTCTGAATTTTTTTTCAATTCTAGATAAGTGAAGTCCACTAAGGCATATCATTACTGAAAATAATATTTTTAATCTTGATTTAATGTACCTAATTTGAATTAATAAATATTGTTAATAATTACTCATGTTGTTTTAATTCCCTCAGAGATGAGTTTTTTGACCTTTTAAATAATTGTTATTTTTTACTAGGTAGATATATAAAAATAGTATATATTTCACACCTCCATCCACTTAGACTATGACTATGACAACAAGTCGATCACAACACATTTTTAAAAATAAAAAATAGATCTTATTATGAACACAAAAGTTGGCCATCCTTGCTGTAGTAAATCCAGTGTGAGTAACCATCGACAAATACTCTATATATATGAACTGTAAATGGACCAGCATGGTCTACATGAATACGTTCACAAGCATTTATAGCATGCAGCCATGAACTATATTCTTTTTTAGGTAAACAAACATTTGTTTGACATGCTATACACTTTTTAGTAAATGACTCTATGTCTTATTAATTTTAGGCCATCAGATATAGCTTCTAGCAAATGCTTTAGCATATATATATATACTACTCCCGGATGTCCATTGTGCACTATATTTAGTACTTTACTATGACTTTGAGGGAGGTATGACAACTCTGTCCCTGTTCAATATGCATTTTTTTTTTTTTGCATATAGTCAGATTTAAACAAACATTTCAAAATGACAATGGCAAATTCTGAGATTGTTTGATGGGCCAACTTTTAGCAATCCAATTCATTAGTAATTGATATCCTGAATCATTGTTATTCTACTCAGCAGCCACTATTTTACTATTCAATCCCCATGAATGCAGATTACCAATGTAAATTGAGTTCAAGGTTTACTGCTTTTACTTCTGTTCAGTCTGGTATTCATGAAAGCACATTAGCACGTTGTATTAATCCACCTTTTTTAAATCTTAAATTATAATCATAAGCTGAAAGTTATCCAATGCATTATACAATGGCTGAGATGATCTGGAATGGGGTTTTTTTTTGCCAATATCCCTAGCAATGGTTTATGATCAATTATGACTGTAAAATTTTGGCCATGTAAATGCTGATGGAATTTCTGAATTCAAAAAACTATAGTCAAAGCTCTTTATTAAGTTGACTATAATTTCTTTTTGCATTCGAAAACTTTCATGATGCATTTGCTATAGGTCTTTCTCTTTTGTATGTCCATAATCAATATTACATCTAGTTGCTATCATAATGCATTAGCAATTTATGTGATAATAGCAAAGACTTCGTTTTAACAAAAGCATTTTCTTAGGTGATTGACCATTCCCATTTCTGATTTTTCTTCAGCAAGTTGTGCAATGGTTGGGCCATTTGCCTTTTTCCCTTAAAGAAAGCTTCAAAGTAATTTAATAATCCAAGAAAATCTTTAAGTCATTTTACTTTTTTTGGTTTTGGTGCATTTTTTACTACTCTAACTTTATATCATGCTGGAACTTTTCCGTCATGTGATATAATGAGACCCAAAAATTTTAACTTTTTCATATTCCAAATATATTTATCTGCATTTAGTGTTGCACCAAATCCTTTGACTTTCTTACTTACATGAATTACTCTTTTTCTGAGTATGTTTTCTGAAATAACTGTAATCAGTATATTGTCAGTATTAGAAATTACTCCTAAGATAATGTATCTATCTTCACCTGAAAATTGTTTGGTATCATACTAATTCTGAATGGAAGATCATTATAATTAAATAATCCCAAATCTGTAATAATCACCAATAACTCATAGGTCTCTTTTTTACAGATATTTGGTGAAATGTGGTGAGAAGACCTAGTGTGACGTAGTAAGATAATTTCTGTAGCAAAGCTAAAGCGTTGTTACAGAATTACACATTTTTATTAATTGTCATTCAGTCTATTTCCACAAATTCTTATTTTGTTAATAATCATAATAGGAGTAGCTCTAAATTTTCAGTCAGATTCGGTACACTCTTGTGAATTAAATTATTAAATGGTTCTTCTACTCTTTCTTTCTGCACAAATGGCATTTTTGTGCTTTACATATTACTGGAGCAGAATTCTCTAATCTCCAAATGAACAGATATTGTTTTTATTTTTCCCAGTTTTGACTTAAATAGTCTCTGAAATTTATTTTGGATTTCTTTTTCAATGTTAATTTTTTTTATGACACTGATACTTACCCTGATCTTTTTGGTAACTATATATATGAGTAATTTCCAGGATTTTGCATTTAATTTTACTTACACTTAAATTCCTATTGTTTCCACAGTATTGTCATTTACATCTTCAGCTCTCAAGTTAGTTTTTATAATTTTTGGAGATTCACATCTGTCCAATCTTTAAGAGACATTAATGCCACTTCTGAGCCACTGTCAATCTTCATATTAAAATGTTTGCCTTCAATTAATACTGGGAGTCTAAAAAGTTCTGTTTGTTGCAATTAAGATTTTTGATTTTAAGATTACTTTTCTTTTCTCTCTCTCTGTTTTAGGTTTATGGCGTACTGCAAGGCCATTTAGTTCACAATTTGTGCAGTCCTTCTGATGACATGAAAAATTACGAACTCTGACCTGGTTTACTGCAGCAATAACAGTTAAATTTATTATTGTTTACACTCTGCTGATTTTTTATTTTATTCTTATGTTCAAAAGTTTTTTGAATGGTATGATATTGATTTACAGTTGGATTAATGTCTCACTACTCTTTGGCCTGAATAATACATTCCACCGCCTGATAGTGCTGGTTTTTGCCCAACGCACATCAACACTACAACAGTGTTTTAGCCTTAGCAGGCCACTTGATGGCGATGTATTCTACGATTATGTAACAAAATGTCATGCCCATTGGGTTGCAAAAATATTCCTCAAGTGAGCGCAATTGACTTATCGCTACTGTCTGATTTGATGGTAGCCGTATTTCAAGTACGTGAAACTCTTAAAATATTCATTACCGAATAATTGTGAGAAAGCTGAATCGAAGTAGTAGTGCATACTAAGAATTGTCAGCCCATCACACACACTTCCCCACGATTTGTAACTGAACACAACTGCGAAAGGTTGGGTTGAAAAGCACAGTTCGGCTCAGTTCATGCGAAAATGCACATTTTCACATGATTCTGTGCGAGAATAATAAAATGGCAACAGCAAGTGTAAAAAATTCATTGAAGCTCAGTGAATTGCCAGCCACAGTTTTTGTTGTTTCTACGCCAAAATCTTTATAACTTGTAAAAAGTTTAGTTTATTTTTTATTCAATAAATGTCCAAATTATTTCATGGAAAATTATTGTTCTTATTTACATAATTGAAAAGAAAATTAAAGCTGTTCTCCATTGAAAACAAACTGAAGCTTTATTAAAAATGAATTGTTCAAGGATTTCTTAAAAAGTATAAAAATTAAGCAACAACTTCTCGGTAGCACAAATGTTAGAAGGAAAAAAAATTTTTCAAAGAAGTCGATAATTAAAAAGCAAACCAATCCCCTTTCCACCATATAAAAATAAAAAAGAACTTTTTGGTAGCATAAATGTTTAAAAAAAAAGTAAAAAGACGATAATTAAATACAAACCAATCCCCCTCCACCATCTAAAAATAATCTGTTTGTTTATTAAAAATGAAGAAAAACAAAATGTTTAAGGCTTTAATCCCAAAAAAAAACTGTATACTGTTTTCGAAAAGTGTTAAAAAGAAATACCGTATCTAAAAAAAAATAACATGTGGAAATTTTTAAAAAATTGAAAAAGATCATATATAAATGTCTAAAATTTACCGTATACCTATCGTCGGCCCGTGAACATGTATATTGATGTGCATTGGGCGAAAACCAGCACCATCAAGCAGTGGAGTGTATTATACTTACTAATACCTCATGTGCAATACCTCTTTTAATGGCCTCTTTATATGTTGTCCATATCTGCCAGTAGTTGCTCTGTAAATTTAACTTTCGACATGCCTCAAAGCAGTTGTTCTAAAAGGGTTTTTTTCTAAAAAATTGATCATAGGCACAATTCTTTGCTATATCTCCGAGAGCCATATTGTATTCTCTGAAACTTTGTTCTTTTGTCTTGATGCCAATTTCTGAAACCCTGCAATATGTTTAGAGGGAGGTTCTGCAAAAGTATGTGGATATCATTTCTATTACTTCATTGTATGGAAGCTTCCTGGTTCCCCTTGTTCATATAAATGATTCACAATTTCTATCACTTTTAAAACAATGAATCCTAACAATATCACTATTTAATAAAATCTTTTTTAATACTGTTTACAAAAAAATACTTTTCTGTGTGTTTTATATATAATGACCAGCAGCACTCAATATTAAACCCCCTGATCGGCATTTGCGTTATTGTAGCAATTATACTAGTAAGTACAAAATTCAAACATTCATTTATGTTTAGGTTCTACACACTTTTACTGCGCCAATTGTTTTGGTCAAAGACAAATGGAATATGAATTATGAACAAATATTTTAGTTTATTTAAATAAATATCGAATTAATAATATATATATAAACAAATGCTATAATATACAATTATGAACAAATATTTTAGTTTATTTAAATAAATATTGAATTAATAATATATATATAAACAAATGCTATAATATACAATATTTGTATAGATACTTATGATGACATTAAAAATTAAATATTAATATTAAAATATTTACATTTAGTTTCCTGAAGGCTTTTACAAATAGTGAGACCAATGAGATTGTTAATTTATCCTAGGTCAGTTTTAAAAACCTTCAGAGACGGTTATCTTCGTTTCCTACATTGACTTGCCATGAGTACAATGTAAAAGTCCTAAAACAGTTTTTTGCAAGTCAGAAGTAGAAGTATTATGCAATAAAAAAATTGGGAATTTTTGATTTGCTTTTTTATTTGTCATTTTAAAATGTTATTTATTTCTTTGCTCTGTGTAATAAATTCAACATGCTGGGGGGTAAAGAAAAAATTATTTCATTTATTGTAATGTTGGAAAAGTTAATTGAGTTATATAACAAAGATAAGCCTCTGTTAAATAATTTTCTGCTATATTAAGCAAAAATATGCTTTAAGTTATTGCATTACCACAGTGAAAATGGACTTCAGAATTTTTGTAGTAAGAAATGATTATATACTTAGAAATATTGAAAAATATGCTATTATAAATGATTTCATTTTTAAGAGGTAAATTGTATATAAGACTTATCTAATGTCATTCAAAATAAACATCCAAAATTAATTAATTAAGTATTAATATTTATTATTCTGTTTATAAATAAATAGTATAAAATAGGATTATTAATTCATTTTTTTATTATTTCAAACATTATTTGCAGGTCAAATATTGCTGTCCTGCAGGCATATATAGACTATTTATTTTGTATATGTCGTTATTTTGTAAAAGAAAGAATGAAATCTTAATAAATTTATTGGACACAAGAAGAGGTTATCTTTCTTTTTATTTTGAATTTTTTTTAGCGTCTAAATAAAAAATAATTTAATAATTATTGATTGGAGAAGGAGGACAGTCACAATGTTTGGGCACAGAAGTGACAAATTATAGCTTGATCTAGTAATTTTTAGCTCTTGAATCTATCCTAAAACCATTGGATTAAGTACACAGGCCAATCAGGATGAATTACATAGACTATTAATTCAGCACACATTTTTTTTATAAGAATTTTTAAATAAATATTTCTATTAATAAAGTAATATTTGTTTATTTAGTATACATAATTAACATATATAAAGCTGCCGCTCGTGAATATGATGATTCTAATTTCAAGAAAATAAAAAATAAAAATATTCAAGAGATAAGTTTTGTAATGACTATACAAATCCATCTGTGAACCATAAATACATTCATATATAGAATATTTTAGTTCATTTTTCTGTTTACTTGATTATTTTGGGATGCTGTTTTTTAACTTCTGCAGAAATTTTATTTCTGAACTACTTTAATCATCATCATCATCATTATCAACCATTATCAATCCACTGCAGGATGAAGGTCTCTCCAAGTTTAATCCATCTTCTCCGATCTTTAGCTTCTCTTCTCCACATCACCCCTGCACACTTTCTTATTTCATCCATCCATCTCACATGTGGTCTCTTTCAGGGTCTTTTACAATCTCTTGGAATCCAGTTTAAAATTTCAATTGTCCATCTATTATCATCTCTTCTAACAATATGTCCAGCCCAACTCCACTTCAATCTTTTAATTTTTTCAATGAGGTCAGTAACACCTGTTTGTTCTCTTACCCATACATTGCGTTTACGATCTCTTCTTGTTACTCTCAACATTCATCTCTCCATACTTCTTTGAGTGGTCTGAAGTCTCTGAATTGCTCTTCTATTAAGTGTCCAAGTCTCAGATCCATAAGTAAGAACTGGTAAAACACATTTGTTAAAAACCTTCCTTTTCAAACACATAGGCATATTTCCTTTTAGTATCAAGTTATTTCTACCAAAAGCACTCCAACCAAGTTTAATTCTATGATTAATTTCCTCCATTATGTTTCCATCTGTATTAATAATCAGACCAAGGTATTTGTAATTGTTAACTTCTTCTAATTCATCATAATCAATCTTTATTTTCATATTTTGAGCAAATCGATTAAACATTACTTTAGTCTTTTTAACATTTATCTTTAGTCCTACTTTCCTACTTTCATCTGATAATTCCTGCAACATTTCCTGCAGATCTGAAGCATTATTTGCAAAAACAACTACATCATCTGTGAAATCTAAATGACTTAAATAATCACCATTTACTTTCACTCCTTTAGTTTCCCATTTTAATCCACAAAGTACTTCATGCAGCACTGCTGTAAAAAGTTTTGGAGATATGGAGTCACCTTGTCTTACACCTTTCTCAATGTTGACTTTCCCAGTGTCATTATGTAATCTAATTGTTGCTGTTGCATTTTTATAAATATTCTTTAAAATATGACAATATCCTGGATCTATACCTTGATGATCTAATGCTTTAATCACTGAAGAAATGTTTATAGAATCAAATGCCTTTTCATAATCTACAAATCCTAAGCATAATGGCAACTCATATTCATTTGCCCTTTCTATAACTTCTCTCAATACCTGGATATGATCTACTGTACTAAAACCACTTTTAAATCCGGCTTGTTCTCTTGGTTGGTGGAAATCCAATGTTCTCTGTAGATAAGTAGTAATTATCTTGGTAAAAATTTTATATTCTATCCTCTGCCTTATCTTTACAGTGTAAATGGTGATTACCTTTCCAATGAAAACCATACTGTAAGTTTAGCATAAAACACCTTTTTAGGAAGTTTTGTATTATTTATTTCAAACATTCAATCCAATGAAAATGTGATTTTACAATAATGGACTCTATAATATCACATCCTGCAAATTGAAGAAAGTATTGATTGATTTTATGATCTTATTGTGTTTTTAAAATTTTAAGTTTTCTTTAATGAACCTTTTCTAATGTGTTTAGTCAGTAGTATTCAAGTCTCATTTCCTTATAATAAATGAATAAAATAACAGTTCTTTATGCAGCTAATTTAGTTGCAGTAATTACTTTTTTATGATGAAATACTCTTATCTTTTAATTTGTCAAAAGCAGCTCTTCAAAGTATATATAAAATAATTACTACAATTTGTGAAATTTTAACACCATCTACTTCAGATATTATTTATTAGTCATTTATTAGGCTAGAGATTATCATCATTCCTAAATCACATGTAAACAGTTAACAATGAATATATCAAATATGTGCTTATTAATAATCCAATTTCTTTCCTTTTTTTGTCATGTATATTATCATTTTTGTGTAAATTTAAATCTTCCATTCTATCACACATTCTTGAAATATATGAATACAGACATCTGAAATGGTAAATGATCCACTTCTAAATGTATTTCATGCTGAATCAGCATTTTCAGTTGTACGAAGATATTTTAAGAGATTGTTATCTGGGCCAACTGAAAATGCTATTTCAGCATCTAATGCATCTTTTTTATATATTTAGTTGTCATTATTCATATACTTAAAGAATGTATGTTAGAATGGAAGATTTAAGTATATCTAAAAATATGTTTAGAAACTTAATAATGAATTGAAATATGAAATTGATATGTCCAGGCATTTGAATTAGAAGAGTAATATAATGTGATAAATGATTTATAAAAAAGAGAAAGATTTAAATTAATAACATAATATAGTAGAATAAAATATTTTGCTTGGGAAAATCAAAATCATAGGAGTGAACTAATAATTAAAAAAAGAAGTCACCAGGCATCTCATTTTAATGGTATGATAAGACAAGAGTAGCATTTCTTTCTACTTGCTATCAGATATAATCTTGCGTAATCAATGATAATTAGTTATATATAAAGTTCCTCTATCCTTAACATTGAAATCCTCATTTTTAAACTGATGTTGGCCTGAAGTCTGGGTTTAATTGTGAAAGAAATGCAAACATGTACCCTTGGAAATACTTTTAATTCTTCATATAATTCTGCATCTCACAAAATGTCATCTCTCTCTTTTTTTTTAATAATAGTTCCACCTTCCATCTTCTTATTGCTGAAATAACTTTTGTTTTATATTTTTGAAACTTATTCTTTTCTATAGCTTTCCTTATCAATTCTCTTTTTTTATATATATCATTATTATTTCTTGTTTGTACCATTTTAAAATATTTTTATAATCTTTTTTTCTTTCATATATTATTTTGATTCAGTAGAAATTTACTAATGAATTAATACTTTTTGCATCTTTATTGCAGTTTTTAGTAGAGTATCAATTATCTTATTGATTTCAGTTAAGTTTAAATCATCTTCAAAATCTGTCATTATTTTAAAATGATTGGCAAGTTTTAATTTGAACTCATTAGAGAGTTTCTGAATATTAACAACATCTCCTCTTCGCACTACCTTTTTAAATAGTTTTCATCTCTAGTTTTGTATTAACATGTATCATATAGCTAATTAATATGATGATCACTTTCTATGCTGTCTATTAAAAGCGTAACAGTCTTGAAATAGATATTTTCTCCTTTATCTACATATAATTCAATTATTTTGTAATTTCATTTGAATGTTTTTATATCCATTTCCTTTCAGCATTTTTTCCCAAGAAAGCATTCATAATGTACAATTTTTATTTTTCTGCAAATTCCCCAAATTTGTATTTTCTCTCATTTCAGTCACCATAACAAATTTACACATAGCATTTTTATCTTTTACTCATTTTTCAATTCTAGTATTAAATTCTCTAATAAATTTTTTTAAATGTTTGGTATATTCAAAAGCTTTTTGCTATCTATATAAAATCCTCTACTTTTTCATTACATTGAGAATTTGTTGGAATGTAAATCTGAGTGTATTTGGTATCTTCCGTTAAGTTTAATAACTAATCTTATCACTGGCTGATATATAATCGTGTTGGAATGTAAATATGAATTGTTTGCATGTGGTATCTTCCAGTAAGTTTAATAACTAATCTTACCACTGGCTGATATATAATCAATCTTCACCATGTTGTTCTTTAACTTTTCATATATAATAAATCCATTCATCTTATGCTTTTAATATTTATATCTTTATAATAAAGTATATATTCAGTTTTCAAATCACTTGTTTTTCTACCTTTTCTTCTAAATGCACAAAATTGTTCCATTTAATATTAGACAGTTCTTTCAATTTGTGCAATTTTTCTTCACTTGAAAGTGATCTGCAATTGTAGGTAGGTCAGTAAAAGCTCATCATCAAATGGCGGCCTGGGTCTACACTTTTACCACTGACTGTTTTCTGTTGTTAACTGCTCTCCTGTTGGTTGATTTGGTACAGTCACTGGGAATAAGGGCCATAATTTAATTTTATATATCTTGATTATAAATATCTAAAAGAAAACTGATATTTCAGTTAAGAATTATCAGACAATTGAGAAGAAAGAGCATGATGTTTCTTTATCTTAAAGTTGGAGATAAAAAGCCAATAAACTCACTATGCTAATGATGCATACTAGTCAGCAGTCCATTCATGTTTGTTTACCATATGAATAATCACATAGTATTAAAAGCTACCATTAAAAGAATGGATGAAGAGAACATTAGAAATTTGCTCTGTTCAGTTTTTTAAAGACCTCAAAGAGGAATGAAACTCAGCAATAAATTTCTTTCTGCAACTCTATGTATACATATGGAATGTAATGGTTTGTTTTTAACAGAAGTATCTATGTTAGTCTGATATTGAAGTTATATTTTCATGTAATTTTAAAAACATTTAGTTTAAAGATTCTTTATGAACTTATGCTTTGATTTTTATGTCAACAAAAGAATGAATATATATAAACATTATATACATAAGTTCTCCCTGTCCAAAGCAAAGGAATAAAGTACTATCACAAGCAATAATTTGATCATTATTGGCAATCATTTGCTATTGCTTACTACCTTTTTAGCATAATATTTGGTCATTTCGATATTTAGAGCTAATTATAAACTTGAGTAAGCCCATTACATCATTTAATTGCTTAATGTATATATATATATATTGTAATGGGACGGCCATTTCGTGGTATGCATAATGGTGGTAGAGTCCCTTTTAATGAATAAAAGATTATATCTTTGTTCTCCACATTCATGCATACCCCTCACATGTTAAACTTATAATGAGAGGAGAGACTAAGATGTAAATAACTACTGATTCTACCCTTAATCTATCACCTACATATTGCAGTTTACTCCTGCTATTCTGGATTTCAAACCCAGGGAGATGTTGCTTGATCCTCTGGTTCAGGATATATTTGTATCATCAAATTCTTAATATGTGTAAAATGATTATATGCTTATTAATGGGAGTGGATATGCTACATTGTATGCATACATGTAATGATTGTAAATATATGTGGGAGGATATGACTATTTAAACAAATTTAATGATTGTAAATAAACCAAGGAGGATATGACTATTTAAACAAATTTAATGATCATATTTACGTTAAGTGATATTTGAACAGAAAAACTTAAAACAAGATTGGTAAAAACTTATTTAGGTATTTGTGGTCATTCTTTATTTATACTTGGTTTATAATATTTCCTTAAATTCTGATCTCATAAAGAATGATTACTGGACGTCTCAATTAACATGAGTGATTTTCATAGCTAACATTGCTATAAATAATACAATATTAATACAATACTCTATCTCTTATTTAAAATCATGGTCATATAGAAGATCCCCCTGTTATATACGGTATGTGTGTGTGATCAAGGCGAGATGTAAGCTCATGACATAAATAATAAGATATTAAGAGAAAATATGAAAAAAAAAACAGTTAACATAAGCATTGAACTAAATAAATATAGAAAGTATGTGTGTGATGAATATATCAAAGTTTAAATTATTTACATATTAGATAATATCTAACCTTGTCTCATTCTTATACTGATCAAACTATTGTGTAATTAAGTTTATCTCCTAGCTTTTGCTGATCCACATTAATATTATAAGTAAATGTTTTCTTTTTTCTTTTACTCACTAATACTAAAAGCTAGTGTCTCTATATCAAATCTGACATACAAACAACTACAAGTATATGAAGTCAACTTTATAACTTGGTTTGAAAGTTTGTGTTGAAACTGTCCTAATGGTTTGTTCTATCTAATAAGCTATATTGATCCATTTATGTATAGATGGGAATTCAAATATGCACTGGATAATAGCCTTTGAACTGGAGTTTTGAAATGTAGAGTAAAAAAAAAGAATTCATAATGAATCAGTTCGGTGTCTATTAATCTAGATATGGAGTAACAGAACAATTCCATATCGATTTTGACTCATAGTACCATGGACAACAACCCTTTCTCCCATGACGTCTTTCCTGCACTTAGCACCGCATGTTTATTTTCGTTGTTAATTCTAATTATTTTATTATTTAGTTTCGAGTGGAGTATCGTCGAAGATTCTTTTTTTACTGTATACTTTTTATATTCAGGTTTTGAAACTTATAGCGAGAAATTAGAGATCGTTTTGGAAATTTGAACACTTTAGTTGTAAATCCTTAATTTTTGAATTCCTTGTTTACTTGTATTGTGATCTGTATGTTTATCCTCACTTTTTGAATGTTTATAAATGAATATTTGAAAGTATTACTACTCTGAATAGATTGACACTTGTCCTCAAACTTTACGACTATTTCTAGTAGGAAATTGTAGTTTCTTTTTTTTTTTTTAAAGTAAAAAGATTTTCTTACTTTTTATCCTTCTTGAAAACAGAAACTCTTTTTTGTATATCTTATAAAAAGCCAGTTCATATTCATTGTTTTTCTTCATTGTTGACGTCATCTATGATATGTATTAACATAAATAATTTGTAAATAAAAATAAGAAAATTATGATTTTTCTCCATTATAATATTATACATATATATTTTATTGTTTTCTTGATTGCGTTCACTCAACAGATCTACTGTGTGTTCTTTTGTGTTCACATGCATCATACATTTTGTGTTAATTGTCATTTCTGTTTGACCAAGTTGGTTTAACATTTAGTTTAATATTTATTTAGATTGGGCTTTAAAGTTTAGCTTGGTTATTGGTTTCTCATTTGTGTGCCCTAACATCTGATTTTATTACTTAATAAGTAACATTAATATTATGGGACTTGAATTGGGATTAGGTCTCATGATGTGTAGTAGTTATTGGAGGAGTGTTAGAGGCATCCATAACAATATATATATATATTGATCAAAGCATTTATATATTTTTTCTGTGCGACCTGAAAAGGCAGATTGAGAGCTGTAAATTCTTAATATTTTTTTTTTCTATTGATGCCTTTGTATATGTTTATTGTAATTCAAAAAATAAATACATACACAAGTATTTAGAGAAAAGTTTTCATTTAACCTTCAATTAACATAATATGTCTAGCATGCTTTCAACTACTTAATAGTCATCCTCATAGCACAGATTGTAAGAGGGGCTTGTGATACATATTAGAGAATAAACGAGGCAGGGAATTTACGTAAAATTTAAATTGTAACAAAGTACCGTTTTGATGTTATATGTTTATTGTATTTATATATCACTAATACATATCTGTAGTTTTTTATTTTTAACAATGTTTCTTTTAATTATTAGCTGTTTGGTTACAATCAACCAGCTGTTCTTCAAGTATTTGTTGGTAATGATTCTGGTAGAGTTAGACCTCATGGATTTTACCAAGCCTGTAAAGTTAGTGGCAAAAATGCAACATCCTGTAAAGAAAAAGAAATAGATGGTACTACTGTAATTGAAATTAATATGCTTCCTGAGAATGATATGACTGTCAGGTGAGTACTTTTTTTTTTTTTTATTGCAAATTGTTTTCCCATGGAAACAACACACATATACAAGTCCCTATTCTCACATATGTTTAAAATTAGCCAAAAAACAACAACAGTCGATTGTTATTGAATGTAGTTGTTTATATTAATTCATCTTTATGATAAAAAATAAACAGCATTTGTTATATTAAATTAATTAATAATTCATTATTCAAGAAATTAAACACTACCAATTAATGATAAACAAAATATTATTGATGTAATTAATATTATACTGAATAAGTAGTTTTTATAAAAAAAAATATTTGTGAATAATTATAAATCAGTATAACAATAAATCTATTTATATATATATACTTTTTTAAAGGACTTTTTTTTTTACTAAATTTTTTAAAATAACATTTTTAAAACTATTTTTTTAAAAATATACTGGTCCATCCATAAAAAAATATTCTAATGCATATTGCTATCTGAAATTATTTAGAAAATATTCAAAGCACCCTTCCAGTTGCTACGAAATTTCAGCAATGCTTTCTGTGAACAAATATAATCTGAACTTTAAACAGCCGATTCAAAAATATAGTATGTTACTGGAATTTCATAATGATTGGAAGGGTGTATTGAATATGTCCATCCATGTATTCATTATATATTTTTTCATCAAATCTGGACCAATTCACTAGCTTCAGGTTAAAATGATGAATGATTGATGTTGAAACAGTAAGGTCTGCTTTGCAGATCTTCGTTTCACCTTTTCTCACCTATTTCCTACCCTCATAACTTAGTTTGAACCCCAATCTATCGTAGTGTGTCTGCAATACGCTTATATACCGAAACTCCCGCCTAATTTTAAATCACGAGTACAATGCTCGTATTATATATATAATTCATTCCCAAATAAATAAAATATTATGGATTATGTATATGTTCACATAATTTTGATTTATTAAAAAGTAGGTTATATAAGTTGTAATTGCGCACACACTATGATATGCATTTTAAAAACATATCAAAATTATAAATTGTTAATTAAAGTTATTTTGTTTGAATCTATTTACATATATATATTACCGTCATAATATATTTTTGATTTAAAATAAAATTCATGTTCGTTTAGTAAATAGATTCAAATATTGCAATTTAAAAGTAAAATAATTTTCGTTTAATTTAATAAAAGTCATTCCAAATATTTCTTTAAAATAAATGAGGGACAATAGTTTAATTAGTTAGTATTATGTAAGTTTATCTAAAAAAGCAGATGTCCACTTAAGGTTTTCTTTAATTAATAAAAGTAATTTTTAATTAAATCTAGTTTGTAATTCGAATGTCACAGGGAAATTAACAAAAGAAATTAATTAATGTTGAATTCCTTTAGACATTCGGATAGATTTAATTACAGCTGATAAGTCTGATATATTTTTGTAACGCTCCAGGGCAGTTCTATTGTTAATTTCTACTATAAAAAGGAGGGTTTTTTTTTGTTCTGGTAATGTGTCTAAGAGAAATCATTCTGAGTTCTATTGTAATAATTTGCTAACCTTGACATGACAGAGTAGAGGCGTCAAGATGGCTATGTTCCCTCGGAATAGCCGGCCGCTGCTCCAGACCATCGGAAGCTATCACACAAGGAACCCCGGAACTGCTGCCGCTGCCAAAAATATGAACATTTCCAGATTTTGCTGTTAAATTATATAAAAACCTGCTGACCATCAATCTACCCAAAATGCTTCTCCAGAGGTAACCCTAAATTAACCCAAGAGCTCTTGTGATAACTAACATGCTATAGCTATTTTAAATTGTTTTCTGATATTTCACATAACTTCATTATGTATTTCTTTAATGTGTTTAAATATACTCAACATTTTGCTCTCTATCCTTGGATTAATATTTTCTATTGATTAAGCTTTCTGTTATTTTATTATGATAATGTGTCAGAATCATCTTTGACCGAGTGAATTATTCCCTTTGATGAAAATAAGATGCCGCTATGAAGGCATATTTTAAATTTCTAAATAATTTTCCAATTTTATTATCTTGCAAATCACTCGTTCGAGGGCGATTCTTTTCTTTAATATATAATATAATCACATAGTTTAAAATCTACATGTTATTGATTTTAATCTAATATGAGAGTATGTGCGAGGTCAATGATTAAATGTGTCCCCTAATGCATGATTGCGTATATAAATCTATACTTAATTTTCAAACCCGCAAGCATGCATTTTCCTATTTTAATTACCGTGTTCTACTTTAATTACAAAGTTCATTATTGACGTCGAGAATGTGCGGACCCTTTTAAATGAATTTCTGGGAATTTGATTGGGCATTTCTCTTAATCCAAGTGAAACCCATTCAGTATGTTTTATATACACTAGTCTCGTATTGCTGGTAAGTGAATTGGTTGTTGAGACTGCTTTGTTTTACTTTTCCAAGGATTCTTTACACGGCCAAGTCCGTTATCTTCACTTATTGCAGTTTCCAGGCAGAGTGTGTCCCAAATGACACACCTGGGAATTAAACGCAATCGTCACACAGTCACTAAATTTCGGCTGTTCATAAAATACTTTCCTACAGGTTAGCGGCAAGATGCCCTCCGTAATCATTCCAAATATTCCATTATTGTTTTATTTTATATTTATTTTACAAAGCATCCGTGACTTAAACATGTCACACCCTCCAACTTTAATAAATTCATTATCAGCAATACTGACCTCCCAATGTAACATTATTTTTATTATTATCGAATAAATGCTTTGATCACATTCCCCTTTTGTTGCTTAGTAAGCTTTTGTCCATGCTATTCTCGAAATCAATAAATATTTTAGAACACTTAATTTTCAAATATTTTCTTAGACTTGTATAATTGCTCAAAGCACCTCGCACATGTTCCTATCTCATCAAGCACATTATCGTAATGCTATTAGCCCGAGGAATAGAATATATCACTGCTTTTAAACCCTTTTGTCATTTATTGGAATATAATGCCAACAATTATTTAATACGTGTCCCTGTCTCATATAAGCAGACAGTGGCGTTATATATATAATTTATATAAATAAATTTTGTGAAATTATTTAAAACTAAATTTGATCTCTTATTTTATTTGATTCCTATCACTGTCTCGGTCTATATATATATTTTCTGCATTTCTTTTGTAAATCCATAGACGTTAATTAGCCACCCAAGCTTTTTTTAGTATAGAGTCTTTTGTTTCTCCCTGACCACCAGGCACCGGTCAAAGATTATACTAGTAGTGGCATCAGATGCGTTATCACGTAGATGGCGCTGTGAAAATTTGGACTTTAGATTCGAACTTAGTATATCTAGAAGGCAACCCCTCCTAGAATGTTCAGTTTCGTGTCTGGGGTTTGAATTCTGCAGTGTGTTAGCGAGATAGACGATTCTGACTGTTACATAGTAATTTTTTTTTTCCGGGTCCATGGCTTGCCCAAACGTGGAGCCTCGATTATTTAAACACCCACATCCCTGTAGATCTTGATTAGTTAAACACCCACATCCCAGTAGCTTAATTTTAGCATTTTGTATTCGTATTTAATCACCCAAATCCATTTTGTTTTGATATATATAATATTTTTCAAACTCTATTGTTTATTTATGTATATATTTCATATATTTTGTTTGACTCGGGCATTCAATTACTTATTCTATATAATCAGAACTTGTCCAAACTTGCTATAGTGCGATACGAGCCATCTGTATTTCTCTGTATTTATTGTTTCACTTAAGTCATGCTATATACGCATGGCGTGAATTACTTAAATATTATCCCAAGTGAATATTGTGACAATCTATGAATATTTCAAATATTGTATTTTCTATCAAAATAAAGTTTTATCGGCTCAACGCGCAAGATAGCATAATAATAATTTTGTACAGTAATGACCTAGATATGTAATAGGCTATCGTATGGAATTCAAAAAAATTTAATCATAAATAAAATGTTGTAATCAATAAAAAAATGCGAATGTTTTAACGAGTGCCCGTAGTTAAATGGAATACAGTAATTTAAAATTAATTTTGGGAAGCTAACAGTCTATGGATCCTTTTAACTGGTGACATGGCGCCCAAGAGTAATTTCATTAAATGGAGTTACTTCTAAAATAAATTTTGTCACCAGGCTAGATTCTTTTATATGTAATTTGTTTTTTTTCAACGTGTGTAAATTTTCTTAGACCAAATAATGAGACGTGAATCGGATCAATAATTATGTAAATAAAAATATATGTATGCTAATCTTAAATAAGAAGGAACGAAATAAGTATACCCGGATCTAGCGAATGTTAACATATATAAATAAAATTGCTTGAGTTTAAAAATATATATGTTAGCGAAATATCTTGACAGATAGATTTTAAG
This sequence comes from Epiperipatus broadwayi, assembly GCA_028023455.1. Lineage (NCBI taxonomy): Eukaryota > Metazoa > Onychophora > Udeonychophora > Euonychophora > Peripatidae > Epiperipatus > Epiperipatus broadwayi. The sequence goes on along the minus strand of JAQFVV010012633.1, from coordinate 1,429,522 downwards.
AGATTTTTGTATATACGGGCAGTTAAAAATATATATGTTGGCAGCAGATTTAAACAAGAAATTTTTGCAGTAATAAAAGCGTAGTAGTCAGGGTTTTTAGTGATAAACATAAAAGCAGTAATTAGGCCAACAGAACCGGGAGGGAGATAGCCTATTAGCCATTAATAAAATTTGAAATCAAACGTAAAAAAAAAATTGTGTTTAGGATAATATAGTTAGCAGTAAAATAAAAATAAAAGTCATCATCATCATCGATCATGATAATCATCCAAGGCCATGGAAAATATGGATACTAATGAGATCCAATTCCGGAATCTTATAGAGATGTGGGAGCAAAGTGAAGAAAGAGCGAAACGATGGGAAGAAGAACAAATCCGCAGGAGAGCTGAGGAATGTAAAGAGTTGGCCAAACTCATCCATGAATTGGCACAAGTGAGAGAGGGACAGAAAGCCCTCCGACTTGCATTTGAAAAATGCTGCACGAAGAACGATAAAAAGGTCATTGAACCAAGAAAAGATGAAACAGACCTGAACTCGGTAGGGTCATTGACAGATGAATCCGTGAACCAGAAAATAGAGACAAATGATTCCGCAAAGAATACTGATACCCGAGAATTAGGAGATCAAACCCAGCTAACCAAGCTCAATATTAAAATATGTCATGAAGTTAAAGAATGTCCCAAACTTTATTTGGAAAAAGTACTTTCATTAAATGATATCCGAGACTTAGGACATCCAGGCTAACCAAGCTTATCAATATTAAAATATTTCATGAAGTAAAAAAATGTCCCAAACTATATTTAGACAGGATATTCCCAGCAAATGATATACGAAACCTAGGGATTCAAACCCAGCTAACCATGCTTACCACCAACATAAAAGTACTTAAGGAAAACCAGGAAAATATCCCACCTGATATAGCAAGAATATATCGAATAAAGGAAATAGTAAAAACAATGATGGCACTGGATTTCAGTCCATGGGCAAAGGACCCACTCGATAAGTCAAATAATTGCGACAGCCTAAAACTACAGTCATTAACAACCACTCTGGATTTCAGTCCCTGGGCTAAAGAACCGCCAGACAAGGTAAAGAGGCCTGATAATCTGAGACTGCAATTATTAAAATATAAAGGCAGGTATTACCCACCAGACCCAGGATTATAAAAAACGACAAAAAAAAAAAAATGGACACATCACAGGATAATATAAAAAGGAGATCGGATTTAAACAATGTTAAACTATTAGATTTGTTAAATAAAATTTTGTTGAAGTGATAATAGAAAATGTTTGCTAGATGGTAGATTTATTAATATGATCCGGGTATATAATTCAGTTTCGTTTCTTCATTATATTTATATCCTGTACATTATGGGTTATCTTGTAAATTTTGTTTATGCAGGCTTCAGAGGTGGACACCTGTTGTAAGATTTTTTTTTTTAACAATTTTTTTTTTGTTCCGTCACTAAGGGAATGTGAAACAGTAAGGTCTGCTTTGCAGATCTTCGTTTCACCTTTTCTCACCTATTTCCTACCCTCATACCTTAGTTTGAAACCCAATCTATCATAGTGTGTCTGCAATACGCTTATATACCGAAACTCCCGCCTAATTTTAAACCACGAGTACAATGCTCATATTATATATATAATTCATTCTCAAATAAATAAAATATTATGGATTATGTATATGTTCACATAATTTTGATTTATTAAAAAGTAGGTTATATAAGTTGTAATTGCGCACACACTATGATATGCATTTTAAAAACATATCAAAATTATAAATTGTTAATTAAAGTTATTTTGTTTGAATCTATTTACATATATATATATTACCGTCGTAATATATTTTTGATTTAAAATAAAATTCATGTTCGTTTAGTAAATAGATTCAAATATTGCAATTTAAAAGTAAAATAATTTTCGTTTAATTTAATAAAAGTCATTCCAAATATTTCTTTAAAATAAATGAGGGACAATAGTTTAATTAGTTAGTATTATATAAGTTTATCTAAAAACAGCAGATGTCCACTTAAGGTTTTCTTTAATTAATAAAAGTAATTTTTAATTAAATCTAGTTTGTAATTCGAATGTCACAGGGAAATTAACAAAAGAAATTAATTAATGTTGAATTCCTTTAGACATTCGGATAGATTTAATTACAGCTGATAAGTCCGATATATTTTTGTAACGCTCCAGGGCAGTTCTATTGTTAATTTCTACTATAAAAAGGAGGATTTTCTTTTGTTCTGGTAATGTTTCTAAGAGAAATCATTCTGAGTTCTATTGTAATAATTTGCTAACCTTGACATGACAGAGTAGAGGCGTCAAGATGGCTATGTCCCCTCGGAATAGCCGGCCGCTGCTCCAGACCATCGGAAGCTATCACACAAGGAACCTAACTGCTGCCGCTGCCAAAAATATGAACATTTCCAGATTTTGCTGTTAAATTATATAAAAACCTGCCAACCATCAATCTACCCAAAATGCTTCTCCAGAGGTAGCCTTAAATTAACCTAAGAGCTCTTGTGATAACTATCATGCTATAGCTATTTTAAATTGTTTTCTGATATTTCACATAACTTCTTTATGTATTTCTTTAATGTGTTTAAATATACTCAACATTTTGCTCTCTATCCTTGGGTTAATATTTTCTATTGATTAAGCTTTCTGTTATTTTATTACGATAATGTGTCAGAATCGTCTTTGACCGAGTGAATTATTCCCTTTGATGAAAATAAGACGCCGCTATGAAGGCATATTTTAAATTTCTAAATAATTTTCCAATTTTATTATCTTGCAAATCACTCGTTCGAGGGCGATTCTTTTCTTTAATATATAATATAATCACATAGTTTAAAATCTACATGTTATTGATTTTAATCTAATATGAGAGTATGTGCGAGGTCAATGATTAAATGTGTCCCCTAATGCATGATTGCGTATATAAATCTATACTTAATTTTCAAACCCGCAAGCATGCATTTTCCTATTTTAATTACCGTGTTCTACTTTAATTACAAAGTTCATCATTGACGTCGAGAATGTGTGGACCCTTTTAAATGAATTTCTGGGAATTTGATTGGGCATTTCTCTTAATCCAAGTGAAACCCATTCAGTATGTTTTATATACATTAGTCTCGTATTGCTGGTAAGTGAATTGGTTGTTGAGACCGCTTTGTTTTACTTTTCCAAGGATTCTTTACACGGCCAAGTCTATTATCTTCGCTTATTGCAGTTTCCAGGCAGAGTGTGTCCCAAATGACACACCTGGGAATTAAACGCAATTGTCACGCAGTCGCTAAGTTTCGGCTGTTCATAAAATACTTTCCTATGGGTTAGCGGCAAGATGCCCTCCGTAATCATTCCAAATATTCCATTATTGTTTTATTTTATATTTATTTTACAAAACATCCGTGACTTAAACATGTCACATCCTCCAACTTTAATAAATTCATTATCAGCAATACTGACCTCCCAATGTAACATTATTTTTATTATTATCGAATAAATGCTTTGATCACATTCCCCTTTTGTTGCTTAGTAAGCTTTTGTCCATGCTATTCTCGAAATCAATAAATATTTTAGAACACTTAATTTTTAAATATTTTTTTAGACTTGTATAATTGCTCAAAGCACCTCGCACATGTTCCTATCTCATCAAGCACATTATCGTAATGCTATTAGCCCGAGGAATAGAATATATCACTTTGCTTTAAAACCCTTTTGTCATTTATTGGAATATAATGCCAACAATTATTTAATACGCGTTCCTGTCTCATATAAGCAGACAGTGGCGTTATATATATAATGTATATAAATAAATTTTGTGAAATTATTTAAAACTAAATTTGATCTCTTATTTTATTTGATTCCTATCACTGTCTCGGTCTATATATATATTTTCTGCATTTCTTTTGTAAATCCATAGCTTCTTTTAGTATAGAGTCTTTTGTTTCTCCCTGACCACCAGGCACCGGTCAAAGATTATACTAGTAGTGGCATCAGATGCGTTATCACGTAGATGGCGCTGTGAAAATTTGGACTTTAGATTCAAACTTAGTATATCTAGAAGGCAACCCCTCCTAGAATGTTCAGTTTCGTGTCTGGGGTTTGAATTCTGCAGTGTGTTAGCAAGATAGACGATTCTGACTGTTAAATAGTAAATTTTTTTTCCCGGGTCCATGGTAATATTATTTTATTGGTATAGATGATTGAATGTTTCATTATTGAATAAATATAATAGTGATTATAATTAAACCAATAAACATCACATGATCACCACTTCCTATACTTGCTTATAATTGTTATTAAAACTGGCAAAACTCACTATGCGTATTACCACACTCAGCAAGCTAGAGTAATCAATGGATGCCAGAAGGCTTGTGCATAAAAGCCTCATCTAGTGCCTACTCATCCAATATACACAGACTGGTTTCTGGCTTGTGGCCTTCTTACCAAAATGTATAGGTACTGAACTGAGTTCAGACCTATATGACTATATAAGCTGATGGGCTTGAATTGAAAATATTAAGGTGTTTTCAATTTAAGACTCATAGTTTTGTAGTAAAGTGGAAATAAAAGGTGGCTGCTGGAGGGTTGCATTGGATTCTAAGATCTAGGTGCAGTGCTCTCAGATCCAAGGCTCCTCAATGACGAAGGCCACAAGCCAGAAACTAGTCTGGGAATATTGGATGAGTAGGCACTAGAATGGGGATTTTATGCACAAGCCTTCTGGTATGCTGTGAGTGGCAATACGTATAGTGAGTTTTGCCTGTTTTGATTATAATTATAAACCGATTAACAATCATGTTTTAATATTTTACATTAGTCATCACTGGGTGAAGATTCAAATCTAGATTAAGATAAATCAAACTATGGAGCCACCTTAATATTCCTTACTCATTAATTAACAATCATCTGTCTATATTGTACCGGTATAAATCCACCACGCTTACTCATACACAGTACCCGAGTTCAAACCCAGTCCACGTTTAAGAATAAATTCCAAAACGCCAACTAAATTCAAACCCAAACCCCGGTATGACCAACCGATGATGACTTTATAACAGCACGGGGTTATCCCTTTACTAGCTCAACTCAGAACACAGACTAAATTACTTACAGTTAATTATATATAGATCTATTATACTCTGGATATTGGTACGGTCATTAATGTAATGTATATATTTAAGTTGCCAATACAGACAGTAGGTGACTAAATAGACTTCGAGAGTAATGAGGTGGAAGACACAAAATTAGATTAAATAAATTGTTTAATAATAAATAGAAAGCATTAACAAATATTATTCAAAAGTACGGTAAGACTTCCATAAATATTCTATTATAATTGGCTACTAGTCTTTAGTAATCATTTTACCTGGTAAACAAACTCATGCCAATATCGGTGTAGTTAAATGATTGACGGGTGGCTAAGGGAATCAGAGTATTTGGGGCATTGAAAATATTTATCTACTATTTTTATTAAGTTATTTTATTCGAATAGATTCGAGCCGTTGCGTATACGAATAGTTGGAGGTGGCTTCGCATAAATATGATATCTAAGATTGATGTACTAGTGGTTGCCTAGATTAAAGAGCCCTACAGTAATCACTTGCGGTGCATCAACGGAATACCGGGCGGCTTGTACTTTGACAAGGCTTAATGCCCCCAAGTAGATCCGGGACACTACAACCAGCCGGGATCATTTCGAAACCCGGTGATCCAAGAGATTACCTGGAAAAGAATTGCTTTCTTTCCCATATGGTAGTACGGCGAGACGCCAACTTCGGCGAAGGAAAGGCATTGCCACAGTCATCGAGGACGAGTGCTTGAAGTGGATTTGAAACGGAATTACACAAAACCTAGATAATCTATTCGTCTATTTCTACACAACAGGCTGATATAACTATTCCAATAAAACATGGCGGAATCAAACTGACCGCGAAAGCAACGATTAATTAAGTTTACTCTGAAACCCCTAACCCCTCAGGTTGTTCAGGCGGTAGCGATAGTAACAAATTATACACTGAGAATTATTTCTCATTTCATGTAGGCAACAAGATGATAAAACTTTAAAACCATTTTACATATTTAAGATTGAAAGATAGGTTACAATAGTATGACAAAAATAAAGGAGAATAATAAAGTGATTTAATATCTGCCAACTCAATATATGAAATAATCTTTAATTCAAAAAAAACGAACTTACTTTTAAAATAACTATAATCAATATTATAAACTAGCTTTAAACAGAGTTGGGAAATATTTCTATTGGCATCGTTTGTTTATAGAATAAGTTACAAAAAACATATAAATGTATTCATTTGAATTATTATTATTAGGTACAATATTTATAAATTATCTTCTAAAGACTAGAGCGGAGGAAAAAGAGAAAAGAAAATTTACTGACAGGTTTTAAAAAGTAGCATTATAAAAGAAACAAAACTTACATGTGATTAATTTGATTGACAGATTAACTATAAAATTAAGCTCGGGAGAAAGTTAAAAGTTCATGTAACACAGTTACCCTTCTTTCTTCATCCGGCTTGGCTTCTCACGATGGTATTTCTGACGAACGTAGGCGCGCATTTGAAATTTACTTGAAAGGCATAGTCAATTTGGAGATTGGAAGCTGGAAATTTTGAAGCACGTAAAGCATGATCAGACAGCGGCACGAAGATTCAAATTGGCAGGACAGAGATCAGCTCCTGGCACTTAGCCCATCGACATTACGGTTTACTGGTGGACTTCTTAACAAGAGTTGTAGCGATTTCTCTAGCAACTGCTGTGCTGTCTTGAGACTATCTACTCTCAACCACGTCAAAAGTTAGAATGTTAGTTTTTTCTAAGATGGCCACGGTTGACCTTTCTGCCTGGTTTTTGTTTGAGACTCCGCCTACTTTTCTCTAGCCTCCAGCAATCCAACTTGACCATACAATATCAATTATCCATTTCCATTGTTCCATTTTCAGCTATCTTTAACTTTAATACACAATTTTAAATTGACCAAGTAATTACAAAATATAAATTCCTTATCTAATTTTCAAATACAAATTAATTACTCTATACATTTGTACAAGACAGATTTTAATTAAAAACACTGATCAAAGGAATGTGACTTTTGATCAGTATTTTTAAACGACTTTGTATAATTCTAAAAAGTTAAAATTTAAACAAATACACCCGCAATGAAACTTTTAAATTAAGCTGCTATAAATTCACAAACCACGCACACACGAATATTATTTCATGATTTGTGATATTTATACACGGAATCTTTACATATCTTTTTACAAAACATAAAATATATCCCAATTTTTATGTGACTTGAAATAGAAAAAATCTCATTGCGGGCAAATAGTAGTTCGAATTACCGTACTTCAAAAAACACATGAAACTAAGATCGGTTCTTCGATCTGTCTGTTTCATTTCTTCTCACTTTAAAAAAAATAACAAAAAAAAATGTTTATACATAATTCTCTGGTTAACATTTTCTTACAAAATTGATCGACTTTGGAGAACAGCCTGGGTGAGGGTTCGAACTTAACATGGGTGGAACATGATACGTTTTCTCAATTTTTGCATATTAATCCGTTGTTCTTTTGCTCATCATCAGAGACATTTCACAGTGGTCGTTTACCGGGTTATCACTTATTGTTGTTTCTATTTTCTCCCCGGGTCCGGAGGTATATAAAGTTTTAATTGTCTTGCATTGTAATGGGCATAGTCCCGGTCTTCCATGGTTGTCCTCAAGTTACCATAGTCTATTGCTGTCATTAATTCTATGGCCTTTTTTGCAACCGAATGCACAAAAAACAATTCTTTAATATTATCTCGATGAGCGATGGGATTCTCTCCTGGGTCCTCCTTGAAAATTTGAATCTGTATCAAGGATCCAGGCATTGGCATCTGTAACTTCTTCATACCAAGTTGAGGACTCATCATCTGTCCCATTTCCACTTTTAGTTTCATTGGACTAGTGGTCTCAACATCTTTTTCTTTTTCTGTATCTATACCCGCTTCTTCCACTGCTTCGTAACTGGACTCATCCTCACCACTGTTGTTTTCCTTGCTGTCCACAACTTCTTTTGGTGTGGCCTGATCATCTTCATTTTCTATTTTCGGGTCTTCAGAGGGATTTAATTCTTGCTGAAGCTTTACATTTTCTAGATTTGAGTTGGCTGGGATGCCTCGTGCTTCCTCGAGCCTTACCAGCCTTTCCATCATCATCATCAGTGCCTTTCGATCTTCTCTCATTTCTCTGAGGATCGCGTAAAACTTCGCATCACGATCGTGCTCCCTCTGTTTGGTGTTCCTATCTAATCGTCCAAAGCTTTTTTTTTTATCGGGAGATTTCTTGAACACAACTTCGCGATCACTGGATGTGTCAGCCGTCTCTGCGCCAGTCGCGGATAAATTATTGTTTCCTTCTATTTCTGCCATTTTCTCTTTGTTTTCAATTATAAGTGTCCTCAGCATACGAATTAGTTTTGTAAAACAATTTTTATTTGTATATATAACATAAAGATACTGATCCCTGATCCTATTGCCAAATCCTCCCCCGCTGCTGATACTGTTTGTGTGACTTCCTTCCTTTCTCTTTTTTTTTTTTTCGCCTACGTTCCGACTGGTTTCTGTTATCTAAACTTTTCACTGTTAATATTTTTTTTTATTTAGGTATATACAATATGACATGTTTAAATCATTACTAAAAGAATAAAGGGAAAAAAAACTTTATTTCACCCAGTTCGCACTGTTCTCCTCAGTCCTATAATATAAACATATTAATAATTGGTATATAACACAATATTAATTTTTGTACTACTGTCAGTAATTCTCTCTCTATATATATGCCACCATTCTCTCTTTTGAACCCAACAAAACTCACCACTGCTGTATGGACAAACATATTTGCTGACAAATTTATTTGAAAGGCGCCAGCCAGCAACATGTGACCAATAGATAATTTAATCCATTGATCCCCGAATATATACTTTTTACATGACCTAGTAATCATTTGATTCAAGACTTAATGTTTTATATAGGGAACGATTAATATTAACTCTGACTCTGATAAGATTTTTATATTACAATATATATATATGCGCACACGTTTTTATTTTTAAAACATAAAAGTAATCCTACTTCTTTACTTTCTTTTTTCAAAAAAAAAACATTTTTAAACAACAAAAAAAATATATATATATGCGTACACAATATCTATATGCGTACACGTTTTTATTTTTAAGACCTGGAATTAATTCTACTTCTTTACTTTTTTTTTCGAAAAATTTTAAACAACAAGAATGAACTCGCAAAAAAAAATTATGGAATAACACTCGTTTATTTTAATTAAATAAACGCACAAAATCGCTTCCGCTCTCTTTTCAAAAAATCTCACTCTGTTTCTTAACGATATTTGGAAGTAGTCTATTCACTGAAACTTGGTGTAAGGGAAAAAAAAACTTTTATATACTTGCTTTACTCAACTATAGTTTTAACTTGCGCATTTTAATACGCCAAATACATATCAATATTATGACAAACAAAAAAAAATCGAATATTTTTATAATTTAACTGTTTACTCTCGTTCACTCTGCAGGGTGTGGGAGATTTCTTCATCGGAGCACCACGGAGGGCGTCCAAAAAATTTAATAACTGTACCGGTATAAATCCACCACGCTTACTCATACACAGTACCCGAGTTCAAACCCAGTCCACGTTTAAGAATAAATTCCAAAACGCCAACTAAATTCAAACCCAAACCCCGGTATGACCAACCGATGATGACTTTATAACAGCACGGGGTTATCCCTTTACTAGCTCAACTCAGAACACAGACTAAATTACTTACAGTTAATTATATATAGATCTATTATACTCTGGATATTGGTACGGTCATTAATGTAATGTATATATTTAAGTTGCCAATACAGACAGTAGGTGACTAAATAGACTTCGAGAGTAATGAGGTGGAAGACACAAAATTAGATTAAATAAATTGTTTAATAATAAATAGAAAGCATTAACAAATATTATTCAAAAGTACGGTAAGACTTCCATAAATATTCTATTATAATTGGCTACTAGTCTTTAGTAATCATTTTACCTGGTAAACAAACTCATGCCAATATCGGTGTAGTTAAATGATTGACGGGTGGCTAAGGGAATCAGAGTATTTGGGGCATTGAAAATATTTATCTACTATTTTTATTAAGTTATTTTATTCGAATAGATTCGAGCCGTTGCGTATACGAATAGTTGGAGGTGGCTTCGCATAAATATGATATCTAAGATTGATGTACTAGTGGTTGCCTAGATTAAAGAGCCCTACAGTAATCACTTGCAGTGCATCAACGGAATACCGGGCGGCTTGTACTTTGACAAGGCTTAATGCCCCCAAGTAGATCCGGGACACTACAACCAGCCGGGATCATTTCGAAACCCGGTGATCCAAGAGATTACCTGGAAAAGAATTGCTTTCTTTCCCATATGGTAGTACGGCGAGACGCCAACTTCGGCGAAGGAAAGGCATTGCCACAGTCATCGAGGACGAGTGCTTGAAGTGGATTTGAAACGGAATTACACAAAACCTAGATAATCTATTCGTCTATTTCTACGCAACAGGCTGATATAACTATTCCAATAAAACATGGCGGAATCAAACTGACCGCGAAAGCAACGATTAATTAAGTTTACTCTGAAACCCCTAACCCCTCAGGTTGTTCAGGCGGTAGCGATAGTAACAAATTATACACTGAGAATTATTTCTCATTTCATGTAGGCAACAAGATGATAAAACTTTAAAACCATTTTACATATTTAAGATTGAAAGATAGGTTACAATAGTATGACAAAAATAAAGGAGAATAATAAAGTGATTTAATATCTGCCAACTCAATATATGAAATAATCTTTAATTCAAAAAAAACGAACTTACTTTTAAAATAACTATAATCAATATTATAAACTAGCTTTAAACAGAGTTGGGAAATATTTCTATTGGCATCGTTTGTTTATAGAATAAGTTACAAAAAACATATAAATGTATTCATTTGAATTATTATTATTAGGTACAATATTTATAAATTATCTTCTAAAGACTAGAGCGGAGGAAAAAGAGAAAAGAAAATTTACTGACAGGTTTTAAAAAGTAGCATTATAAAAGAAACAAAACTTACATGTGATTAATTTGATTGACAGATTAACTATAAAATTAAGCTCGGGAGAAAGTTAAAAGTTCATGTAACACAGTTACCCTTCTTTCTTCATCCGGCTTGGCTTCTCACGATGGTATTTCTGACGAACGTAGGCGCGCATTTGAAATTTACTTGAAAGGCATAGTCAATTTGGAGATTGGAAGCTGGAAATTTTGAAGCACGTAAAGCATGATCAGACAGCGGCACGAAGATTCAAATTGGCAGGACAGAGATCAGCTCCTGGCACTTAGCCCATCGACATTACGGTTTACTGGTGGACTTCTTAACAAGAGTTGTAGCGATTTCTCTAGCAACTGCTGTGCTGTCTTGAGACTATCTACTCTCAACCACGTCAAAAGTTAGAATGTTAGTTTTTTCTAAGATGGCCACGGTTGACCTTTCTGCCTGGTTTTTGTTTGAGACTCCGCCTACTTTTCTCTAGCCTCCAGCAATCCAACTTGACCATACAATATCAATTATCCATTTCCATTGTTCCATTTTCAGCTATCTTTAACTTTAATACACAATTTTAAATTGACCAAGTAATTACAAAATATAAATTCCTTATCTAATTTTCAAATACAAATTAATTACTCTATACATTTGTACAAGACAGATTTTAATTAAAAACACTGATCAAAGGAATGTGACTTTTGATCAGTATTTTTAAACGACTTTGTATAATTCTAAAAAGTTAAAATTTAAACAAATACACCCGCAATGAAACTTTTAAATTAAGCTGCTATAAATTCACAAACCACGCACACACGAATATTATTTCATGATTTGTGATATTTATACACGGAATCTTTACACATCTTTTTACAAAACATAAAATATATCCCAATTTTTATGTGACTTGAAATAGAAAAAATCTCATTGCGGGCAAATAGTAGTTCGAATTACCGTACTTCAAAAAACACATGAAACTAAGATCGGTTCTTCGATCTGTCTGTTTCAATATAATATATCTATCATCAAACAAATGTCAACCTCAGTATCCATTATTCCTTATCTGAATATTTATACTATCATCAATTTTTCCTTTTACTTAGTCTTGTTAATTTGTATGATGATTGATTCATGTTTATAGGACTTAACTTGTTTATTCTGAACAAATCAAACTTCACAAAAAAATATTATTAATAATTAAAATCATTACTTTTATTTTTCAGTATTATGAAATAAACACTGCTAATAAAATTTATATAAATAAAATTCTCGTCTCTTGTTTTGATTGGTTTATCCTTTTTTTTTTAAATATTAAATCTTGAATTTTTTATTATCCATTTTTAATTTATGATTTTATTCCAATTATACAATTAATGCTAAGTTATGTTAATAAATTTTGATGTTCTCCCACAATTCTTATAAAGAATTCTAACAAATCCATTTATTATTACTGCTAGTTAAAACCTCCAATCAACACTCCATCCTTTTTTTTTTTCAAACATTACATATAATTATATAATTAAATACTACAAACAATTAAAAGCCTCATTCTCCTTTCTTTACTCTACCAGACGAAAGATTTGGTTTCACATATACTGGTCACAAGGGTGCCACTAGTCCGAAAATCGGAACTATACATTTATTTTAAGGGTGGACAGGATATACGAACCTGGTTGCGCTGGACTAGCTCAACTAAGTAAATGAGTTCTTTGTTTTGTTTGAAGGTTGGAAGGAAACAACGGAAAACAAAATCAGCCTAGTAAAATGAATAAATATTTTTTCACTAGTATGATTAGATAAACAAATCTAGATAACAAACTTTAAAATCCATTTAAAATGCACTACTTATACATTTGTCAAAATTAAAATATTTTAACATTCTTAAAAACGATTTCTGCGTGTTGTATAACCATAGCAGAAAGAATTAAAAAAAATATTGCCAGTAGGAAAAGTACTCACGCAAGAAAAAGGGGTTAGCTTCTTGCTTATAATCCATAGTTATGAAAGAATAATTCTCCATATTTGAGATTTCTGAGAGCTTATGTTGAAACAGAAGCAATGCGAAGGTAGCTTCCAAAACATTAACTTTAAGAAGAAAAACAGGATGTTGAAAGATATTACTTTCAATCAATTGACCTCACTCACAGTGAGACAGGCTAGGAGCTCATGATCTACCTATTGAAAGGGTTAAAATGATTGTATGTGCCCCTAATAAACGAATAGGAAGCTTGAAGGAATAAAACTAATGGCTATTATATTTC